>CABHPR010143030.1:0-17047 GCA_902168415.1 Peromyscus melanophrys
CCGGGAATGCACAGGGCTATTGGTTTAATCCTCATCCCTAGCCAAAAATAAGAAGAAAACTTTGGGGCTGGACAGATGGCTCAGTGGGTTAAGAGCACATATTATTGCAGAGGACTGGGATCAGATTTCCAGCACCCACATAGTGGCTTTCAACCATCCATATTTGCAATTCTAGGGGATCCACTGTTCTCCCTGGGCACCAGGCACACACAAACATGCAGGCAAAACACCCAGACCCATAAAATAAACCTAAAATAAGTTTTAAAAAGAAGATCGCCTGTGGTGATTTCCCCATTTACTCAGAGTAAGCCTTATTATTGTCCATTTTTCCAGCATAATAAATAATGATGGCCCCCTTTCACTCTCAAAATATCCATATTTGAATAATAGATCATGCATCACTCTTTCTGTGACATTTAATTATAATGCAGGATCTCTCACTGCTTGGATGGCTTTAGAGTGCACCGTGCTTTATGCTGTTGAAAGCAGAAGGGGGAAAATTGTTCCTACTGACAACAGCAATTTATAACTTGGGGGAAAGTACTTTTCTGAGAGTCAGTACCATATCTGGTGCTTATAGACTTCAGAAATGAGGGGGTCTGTCATTTAGCTAGACCCGCTCGCAAAGGGAGCAACTGAGGTGTCACATAAATGTAGCCCACATGCTGCTAGCCAGCCTGGCATCTTTCACACCAGAAACCAGAGGAGCCCATTTCACCCATGGTGCCACACGCAGGCATTTCTAGACACAAAACGTCATATTCCCTCCTCCCAAGCACAGTGTTGCTGAGAATTTCCAAAAAGTCACATGTGTTTCCCACAAACCACACTCGTGTCCCAAAGACACCTGCTCCATTCCTCATTTCCTGCTTGCTCGTCCTTTCCACGTCTGCTGCCTACAAAGACGCTTGGAGGGGTCCCATTCTCAGGACAGCCTCCAATCAGGGTGAGAACCCACGCAAAGTCCTTGCCCAGTAGTCCCAAATCCACCCACGCTGAATGGTGTTGCCAGGGTTGGATTCCAGAGGCTTTCAAGGAATGCCTTCCTCTCCCACTGCCACAGTCGGTCACTGGGTTCCCCAGAAGCAGGCTTGTGCTTGGTGGTTCATTTTCTGGCCTTTAGTTCCCATTTCCACAAGAGACCGAATCAGAACAAAAAGCAAGAAGAAATCATGCAGCATTTATTTTCTGTCCCTACCGAGGAGACCCCGCCCCTGCCATGGTATCATTTTGGGCACATAGTCTCAGTGAGGGAGATGCCAACTTCCGCAGGAATCCAAACCCAGCCCGATATTATCCCACAAGGACTCGGTGATAATTAGACATGTTGCAGCTACAATGACATGTCTCGTTGGATCATGATTTGTTCAAAATACTAGTGATACCACGGGAATAACTGGTCTGTGTCACTATCCACAGAGGGAGTCTCTGCCATCAATGAGAACTTAGCTGTGAGGCCACTAGGCGACCTGCAGTTCCAAGTCGGTCACTCTAAAAGTAAGTTGCTGCCTGGTGACATACTTAGAGAGATGGAAAATAGATCTGTGGTGAGCTGGGAGTATAGTTCAGCGGCAGAATGAGTGCTTAGTGTGAGTAAGGGATTGGCTTTAATCCTTGGCAACCAAAAAAGAAAGAATAATTAAACTCATAATATGTTAATTAAGTCATGTTATTTCTGAGCTTGGAAAAGGGAACTGGACCAAGTTGCACTTCCTAAGCAAAGCTTTGCTCCAAAGTTCCCGCTTGCCTTGCCTCATACACTCTTATGTGTCAGTTTGAGACCTGACGTTCTTTGGGGGTTTGTAGACTGTCTCTCTTTAGAGCTGAATCTCAGAAGCTGTTTCAGCAGGCTGCAGGGTGAGTGGACCTCTCTCCCTCCCCTCCAGCATGTGTGTGAGATCACTCAGTTGCCCCACCTTCTCCTGCTAGGAGATGCAGCCATTCCAGACGGTTTATCACTTCCTTGTTTCCGGTCACATACTATTCATCAGGGTGGATAATGACAGGATGTGTGTGGAACTGTGAGTAATTGTCGTCCCACACCCCCCCCCCCACCGTACCCTCCCCTCCAAGAGCACCCAATCTTTTAGTTGGTTGCTGTTGCTATCTCCCCACCCTCCCTACCCCGGCAGGAGGCCTGCTTGGCAGAAGAGCTGACACCCTGGGTGAAAATGAGGTCACAACAATGCCTACTACTATCATTCCATTTATAGAAGACTTAGACCTTTGGAGAATCAAAGACATCTAAGAACCTAAATAGCCTGAAGACTTACAACATGACAACTAAAAATATAACTTTACATACCATATATGGTATGCATATGCTTAGCTTATGTAAAGTTATATTTTTAGATGTCATGTTGTAAGTCTTCAGGCTACTTAGGTTATTTTTATATATATATTTATATATATATATATATAATATAGGAAGGAAGGATATGCATGTCATATATATGATGTACATAAACATATACATGGTATGCACATATATGGTATACATACAACATACATATGAAATATATACATCATCTATAGCACACATACATGGTATATATATGTGTGACATATATCATACACTAATATGGTATCATGCATATACATGTGGTATATATATACCATATATCTCACACACACATACATATATATACCATATATAATATGTGTATATGCCATATATATGGTATGGATATCCTTCCTTCTTCTACAGTGAAGCCTCATTATATAACCCCTGTATGATCCCTCCATCAAGTTATTTGATATGCAGACAAGGATTATGGAAATGATTATTTGTAAGAATGTTGTTACCATACTAAAGGCATTTACTCTCACATGCAATAAACTAGGAAGCGGCCCATGCCTGTAACCACAGCAATAAGGAGGTAGAAGCATGAGGATCAGAAGTTCAAGGCTAGCTTTGGCTGCATAGTAAGTTTGAAGCCAGCCTGGGAAAAATGAGACTGTATCAAAAGGAAGGAAGGAAGGGGAAAAAAGATAGGAAAAAAAGATAAGAAAAGAAAAAAGAAAAAAACCTAGGAAAGTGTCTGCTTTATTAGTGCAGTACATGAAAAACATGTCCTATTGAGCCCAGTTGCCTGCTGTAACTTGACTCTCCTCTGCCTTCCTGAGCTTTCTAGCACATTCCTCCATTACTTGGCCTAATCTAAGCTTGCTGCTCCGGACTTTACCTTTCCATCTTGGAATTTCGGAGCTCTTTGGAGAGGAGGGGCAGAGCTCCTCTCTGGTGTCCCTTAAGCCTTCTCACATCCAAGCCTTACTGCTCTTAGTGTCTCTTTAAAACTGTTTAAGATGATATTTAACACACGAAAAAAAAAGATGACATATGGAAGCTCACTGTGCAAAAACAAAAAATCTGCAGGACTGGAAATATTTCCCTTCATTTCCTTCTTCTCTTCCCTGAATGTTTCTATTAAGATTTGATTACAGAGGAGCGACACCCCGTGGCTTCTGTTTGGTGCCTTGAGATGGGTGTTAGAAGACCAAAGTCTGAGTGCTTTTCAAGGCTTAAACAAAGCCTGTGACAACTTACCTCATCTGCTGCGAAGGCTTTTCATGCTTACCTGTCCCATCATGGTAGTCACATTTAGAGGAGAGACCAACATACGGAAGCACAGACACTCAAAACACACCTGCGCAGACAGCCACACGGATTTGATGCAAAGTTGCTATGAGTTTCTTTTGCTTTGATTTTATTCAGGGTAAACTGATAGAGGCGGTCCTGACGCAACAGTTTCCACAACTGGCATAGGTCAGTGTGGTGGAAGGTGTTTTTTTTTTTTTTTTCCAGTTTGCTTTTGATAAATAATCAACATTAGGAAAAAGATTAGTTCCATGTATAAACATGTATTCCCTGTGCCCGGGATGGCAGATGTACACTAACTCCCCTTTGTGTAAAGAGATCATGTTTAAATCCCTTGAGTGGCTGTTCAGCTAAAGTTTAGAGTCTCTTAATCTAGTATTTGATGCTAAACCAAATAGGCCCTTAGGGAAGAATTAAGAACAAGCCAGACAGTATAAAATTCTTGTTTTGTTCAAGTTGAACGGTCTCTGTTGTATGGGGTGTAACCAGGGCAGTCACTGTGGGGGTTAGTTAAGAACACTGTCTATATACAAACCCTCCGAAATAAAGTGATCTGGGATACAAACACAAAATAAAGTGATGTGGGATACAAACGGGCTAAAGAGATGAATATTTTCCCAGCACTCGGGAGGCAGAGCCAGGCGGATCTCTGTGAGTTCGAGGCCAGCCTGGGCTACCAAGTGAGTTCCAGGAAAAGGCGCAAAGCTACACAGAGAAACCCTGTCTCGAAAAACCAAAAAAAAAAAAAAAAAAGAGAGATGAATATTTTATCATAGTATTTGCTGCTCAGAGTCTTGCCCTTTTCAGTGAATCAAATGTCACTCAGATGAATAGGTAAGGTCAAGCCAAAACAAACAACAAAAACAACAACAAAATGAGCCTTGTATTGAAAATCTTGACCCAAATGCCATAGAACTTCCTCTCTTTATTTCCCCCAAAACAAGATTTCTCTGTGTAGCCCTGGCTGTCCTGGAACTTGCTTTATAGACCAGGCTGGCCTCAAACTCAGACATCTGCCTGCCTCTGCTTCCAAGTGCTGGGATTAAAGGTGTGTGCCACCACCATCCAGCAACTTCTGTATTCTTGAGCCTTGGATTCTGTCCACGGAAACACTCTGGGGTTATCCAAACGAGGGGAAGAAGACTCACTGGCAATCAGTAAAAAAAGGAAAATGAAAGCGAACATGAACTCCATGGAACACAACTAACTCTCCTTCAAGGCCGATAGCTCTTCCTTTGAAGGAAAATAATTGCGCGTGAATACATTTTTCTGCTAAATCATTGATCTTATTTAAAGCCTAAGACAAAATGAAAGTTCCTTCAGTATTCCACAAAGCTGGCTGGGTTTCCTTCTCATTGGAGGTTAGTTACATTTACAGCAATCACTTGTTTTTTGGACCCTGCCTTGTATTCGGTTTTCAGGGACTCTTTGGGAGTGTGTTCTTATATCTATTTGTGAAGAAGATGGTTTTCTCTTTCTTCCTGTCTTTCTGTTTAAACATCACTTTGTTAAGTGTTTCTGTGAGGGCCAGGTCTATGCATTGCTTCTAGACACTGTGGCAGCTTCTGTATGGATCCATAGATCCAGTGGCTCTTGTAGGGCATTCTGTCTTTCCTGGATGCTAGGCATAGGGCTGAGCAATACAAGGTTGCTGGGTGTCTGTCACATGCCTCTGCCACCTATGGGCTACCAATGCCTCCCACAGCCTGGCACCCATACAGCAAATCCCGAGACACTGAACTTTGCAGGCTGGTGAAAGCCTGGACAACAGGTTCTTTTTTAGTGGGTTCCACTAACTTCTACACAGCTTGTACATGAATGTTTTGAGAAACCACCCTATTCGTTTTTTGCTTTCTCTACTTTGACAATATTCCAGTAAGACTGAGGCATGAGTCCATGGCCTGGACCAGGGGACAAATCTGAGGTGCAGACACACCCATCCTTTTCTTGGCTCCCTGAATATTTAGGTTTTGTAAGACTTTACAGACACCAGCCCAGCTTTCCTTCTCATAGGACCACTTGTGTATATATGTCTGTGCTCACCTTTCTCAGGGTCCCCAGGGTCTTCATGGAGACAGACAGCTAGTTACCCATGCTGTGTGTCAGTGCCAGAGAAGGACATCACTGAGGTCGGAACAGGCATGATATTGGATAAAGGGCATGCAGTCTTGCTTGGTGAGGAACAGGAAACACGTTACAGGAGAAAAAGGGACACTGATTCCAAACCTCACAACTGAATTTATTCCTTGTGTGCTTACATGATGCAATACTCGGGTGGCAGGGAGAACACCTCTCAGCACAGGGCATTGAACCCCAGGGTCTAACAGGTGCTAGGCGAGTGCTGGGTCACACAGCCACTTCTCCCTTAGAGCATTCACTTACCCACACCCTACAACCACAAATTATTTCTCCGATGCCTCAGTCCTCTCAGCCAGAGGAGTTAAATAAATTAATCAATGTTTCATGCTTCTAAAAATGCTTATGTGGGCATTGCTATGTAAGTCTCAGCGATTATTATAATTTTCCTAGCTTTCTATTGATTTTGTCATGTCCTGTGTCTCAGGAGCTTGCTCAGTTGTTTCCACAGGTGACCTAAGCTGTTTTTCTCTTTCTCGATTTTATTTTTGTCTTCTCACTTCCTGTGTGAAGATTTGCCTTTGAAACATCCTTCCTGCCTTTGTGTAGCTTTCCCTCCCACCCCCCCAGACACTCTCACTACGTTGCCCCAGGCTGGCCTCAAACTCTCAGTCCCCCTTCCTCTGCCTCCCTAGTGCTGGGATTAGACAGGCACTGTTGGTTACACGAGGCCTGTATGCCATCTTTGGTGCGAGCCCTGTCAACGGCTTCTCCGTTCCTTTACTTGTTAGATTCATGATGGTTTTTTTTTTTTCCTCTCTACATCAGGCAAATAATACATTATTGATAGGGAAGGTGTCAGATCTGGGTGATAGTTATATAGCAATGAATGATCCAAAAGGAAGCATGTTTTCAGTATTCCCCTCAGCCATCTAAATTCAGACACTGTGTAAGTTTTTCATGATGACAGTCGGGCATCAGAAGTCCGGCCTTGCCTCTGCCTGACATTCCCTGTACATACAAGGTTTATTATTGTTTGTTCAAAATATGAAACCAGAAGTGAGAGACAAGGAAGGAGTCAGACAGATTTCCCGGTAGGCCGACAGACAGGGAGAAGGGCCTTGACTAGGTAGTAAAGGTAGCAAACTCCAAGATGGCTGACTTCTTCTTCACCCTCCCCACCTGAGACAAACACCTGGTGGCCAGTCTATGCTCTACCCACCCCCACCCCCAACTCCCTGTAGGGCCCTCTGATGATGGACGTGCTCTGACAAGTTCAAGGCCAGATCAGGACCTTTTTATACCAAAGTTGTGGGCCTATCGGCGTCTTTGTTGAAACTGACCAAGTCTAAATTAGGGGAGGAAGACCCCTTAATCCCCTCAAACCTCCAACCCTTGATGAAGCTGAGTTTTCAGGTCTGCTTTGCATCTTTCCCTTTTTGTGTGCTTTGCTGTGTGTATGTGTGCACCCATTTGAATACGTGTGTTTTCTCACACCTAATAAAAACTTTTCTTCATCAGCTGATTCTGTTTTCTGTGTTTGAGATTCTCCCTGCTCTTAACTGTCACATTCAAGTTTTTTTTCCTGCCTTTTAATTCTATAACTGTCAGAGAAAACAAACCCAATCAAGATCCCTAGATGGTAACAGAAGTATTTGGATTCTTTTTAAATTTAGGACTATTTGCATACTGTATTAGTCAGGGTTCTCTAGAAGGACACAACTAATGGAATGAATACACACACACACACACACACACACACACACACACACACACACAATTTATGAGAGTAGCTTACAGGCTGTGGCCCAGGTTGTCCAACAATGGCTATGTACCAATGGAAAGTTCAAGAATCCAGTAGTTATTCAGTCCCGTGAGCCTGGATGTGGTCTTCTGTAAATGCTGGAATCTGAAGAAGTAGGCTCTAATACCCGTAAAGGAGTGGTCTTGCCAGTGAGAGCCTGCATAGTTAGAGATCACCATGTCTAAAGAAGTCAGCGCGAAAGGAGGCAATTGTAAGGAAGAATATAGGCTTTTCTCTCCTGTAAATGAGGTACTTGATCGTTACCTGGCTTGATTTTACCCTGGCTGCCTGGCTGGACCAGCTGAAGGTCTGTGTCCAACCTCCATTGATTGACTCCAGCTGAGATCAAGTTCACTACTTTTCATTCACTCCTTGAATGTACAAAAAGCTTCTTCCAGAGTAATGAGAGATGCTGGGACCAGCTCCAGCTCTAAAACATATCAACCGTTTACTGAGCATAAAGGACCAGCAAAAGCAGCTTACTACCCCATCTGCCGCAGGCTTCTTTGCTATCATGAGGCATTGTCCTTTATGCTCAGACCTACCACAGCTGTGACCTTTAGAGCTCTTCAGAACCTAGAACACCAAACCCATGCTCCAAGTAACATACCTACCCAACTTCAGTTTGGGGCCCCACCAGCCTCATCCAAGTAGGTAGTCATTTTCAGTAAGGCCCATGATATCTTTAAAATGAGTTGTCATTTGGGATCCTCAGGAAATAGGATCCAATAATACCCCTCCCTCACTGAATATCCAAATCCACAAATACTCAAGTCCCTAGAATAAAACAATGTAGCATTCACATATAACATCTGTGATTCTGCTACACACTTGAAATCATCTCCTAACACTTAAAATACATAATACAACATAAATTCCATGTTAATTTTTTGTTTTGTTTTGTTTTTTGTTTTTTCGAGACAGGGTTTCTCTGTGTAGCTTTGTGCCTTTCCTGGATCTCGCTCTGTAGACCAGGCTGGCCTCGAACTCACAAAGATCCGCCTGCCTCTGCCTCCCGAGTGCTGGGATTAAAGGCGTTAAAGGCGTGCGCCACCACCGCCCGGCCCCATGTTAATGTTATTATACTACATTGTTTAAGGGATGATGGTGGGAAAAAGTCTGTACATATTTCATGTAGACATGACTCTTTTTCTCCCTGTATTTTTAATCTAAAGGTGGATGAATCCAGAAATACGGAACCAATATAACGGTATGGGGTGGGATGCTGTATTTTGCGGAGTGACCATAGGCCATGTCTCACTATTAGGGCCCCTGCGACCTTCTCTCATGCTCTCCGCTGCCAGAGTCCCATCTTTCAAAGCGCTGCACCCCCCAGGGCTGCTTCTGGGGTGGTGAATTTTCCCCTTTGGTCTTTCTGAGAAAAGATGACTCAGTGACCGCTTAAGGGAGGGGGTTCTGGGACGAGGTGTAAAAGCAGATCTTTTTTTTTCAACTCCGTGAATCAACAGGCGTCGGTTCCTTCCCGTGTGTAAGGTCAGCACATTGCCTTGCCCTCGGCACAGTTTAAGGTTTCCCCCTTCCTTATGGAGGCAGCTGGTGGAGACCAGTGGCTTCCAAGATGTCCAGAGAAGAGCCCGGTCATTCAGGAAGTAGCAGAAAGTTTCCGTTTGTTAGAAGAGAATGTGACAGTCTAGCTGGGTGGGACTTGAGTTGAGTGCCACCCTGGGTTCTAGCAACAGCCCAGTGAGTCCTCTCTGCTTCTCTGTTGGGGCCAGCACATCCTTCCTTCTTATCTTTTCTTTTTCTTTTTTTTTTTTCTCCATGGTGTGCAGTTTTGCATACGTCTACCAGGTTCCTCTCTTGCTTCTGACTCACAGACCTCATCTTCAACCTTGACTGGAGGGAGTGATACCCAGAACATTCCATTGAGTTGACTTCAGCAGTCACCACCGCCTCACCCACAGGGCACTTAGTACATGGCCACTGTCGGCTTGCCACCTCCTCTTTCACAAACATGCTTTGAGAAGGCAATTTTCCTGGGAACTCTGCAAAGGACACCTTCTCAGAGGCCTGAGCGTTTCCATATGGGGCAAGATGGCTGCTGAGCAGTGAGCAACCTTCAGCAGAGGCATCTGGGTGCTAGAAAGAGAGCTCACCCACACAGGACTCGGGCTTCTGGATTACTGTGGGATCTAAACCTTCACAGAACATAGAATATTTCCTCCATCACACCCATGTAGGTAGTGGAAAGGGGCTGCTAAAGGCTTGTGAAGAGCCCCAGGAAGGCTTACTAGCTATAGGAAAGGCCTGGGTAATGTCCTCTTCTCCGTATTCATGAGTCCATCCCATAAATCCCCATACATATATGGAAACATCCCTCCAAGGAACAGAAAAAGGCTGGATTAAGTCAAAGGCCACTTTGAGTTCTGCTGATTCAGATGACAATTCAAATAAGATGATGAAAATCTGGGTCATCATTGGCCTCTGAGTCATCATGGAACCCAATGATGTAATGCTTGGCTTTGAGCCCATCCTCCTCTGATTTTAAACAGAGTTAATGGTATCTGTCTCCAGCCATATCCAAAGGACATGGTAGCAATAAGCACTTAAGCAGTATTGACAGTGTGGTCAGAAAAATCAAGGATGTCTGCTCTGCCAGAACAAGACTGGGAAAGACCATGTGTGGGGAAAAATTTCCCCTCCAGCTGCTAGCGGATGGGTTAGTATCTTGGGTCTGCAGCTCTGCTTTGGGAGGTGGGCAGACTCAGAAAGGAAAACTACTTCCAGAAGAGCTGGCCACCTGGACAGGGCCAAGGACTCAGCTGGGAAATCCCCCCTGGGTGGGGGAGTTCTCTGGGAGTGTTTCAATTCATGGAAATGCCTTCCCACTGGTGCAAGGTGAGAGAGAACCCAGGGAAAACAGAGAGAGCAAGAGAAGGGTAATGTGAGGAGAAAAGGGACAAAGGAAGTTGCTTGTGAGTTGGAGGAGTCAGGGGCGAAGTCCTGCTAAAATGAGAGTTGACCATCTCCAAATGGTCTTGACTTCATACGGAAAAAAACATGATCTGGACACATTAACTCTCAAGAGACATTTCAGACTAATGGTAAGAAAAAAAGGGCTGGGGAGATATTCTTCTTTACTGACCTACAGTATTAATGGTGAAGGTAGAGGCTCAGAATGGCCCATATATTTCAATAACTTTGACTGGAAGCTAAGGCTGACTGCATCCAATTGCAGATAGCTCATCCTGTGCCACCCTCCCCATATGCCCCAAGACAGGGTCTCAGAGGTGACTATGAACACAGACCATGCCCACTGGAATGCCTCCAAACACTACCAGAACAAAGGGCAGCATCAGAGAACCAGAACCTGCCTAGAGTCCATCCTGTGCCCTTGGGCCTCCAGTGGGGCTGGCTGCTGTATGACAAGAGTCATCATGTCCTGTTCCTCTCCAGGGTGGGACAAGATTGAATCCCCAAACTTAGCAGTAATGCAAAATGATGGGATTGTAAACACTTTTACACACCTTATTTTTAAAGATCTATTTTATGTGTGTGAGTGTTTTGCCTGTGTATTAGTCAAGGTTCTCTAGAGTAATAGAGCTTATAGAATGAATCTCTCTGTGTGTATATATAGAAAGGGAATTTATTAGAATGACTTACAGGCTGTGATCCAGCTAATTCAACAATGCATGCCTATGAATGGAAGGTCCAAGAATCCAGGACCATCAATGAGGCTGGATGCCTCAGCTGGTCTTTAGTGTACAATGGAATCCCAAAGAAGTAGGCTCTAATGCCAGTGAATGAATGGATGTGCTAGCGAGGTGAGGGCAAGCAGGCAAAACAGTAAAAGCTTCCTTCTTTCATGTCCTATAGGCTTCCAGCAGAAGGCACGGCTGAGATTAGAGGTGGATTTTTCCCACCTCAGAAGATCTATATTGAATGTGTTTTCCATCTCAAAGATCCAGATTAGAAGTGGATATTCCCACTTCAGATTACACTAAATTCCTCATAGGTCGTCCCACTGTTCAGTTTTAGTTCATTCCAGATGTAGTCAATTTGACAGTGCGTGTGTACGTATGTGCACCACATACATGTCTGGTACCTGAAGAGGTCAAAAGAAGAGATCAGATCGCCAGAAAATGGAGTTACAGATGAAGGTAAGCCACTATGTGGATGCTAGGAACCAAACCCAGGTTCCCTTAAAGAACAGTGAGTGCTCACAGTCTCGAGTCATCTTGCAAGCCCCAGGGATCATATTCATGAGGAAATCCTTCAGCATTTAAGAACGAAGAATGTGCTGATGGAAAAACAGAAGTGGTCAGGCAGTGGTGGCGCACACCTTTAATCCCAGCACTCGGGAGGCAGAGACAGGCAGATCTCTGTGAGTCTGAGGCCAGCCTGGTATATAACGTGAGTTCTAGAACAACCAGGGCTACACAGAGAATCCCTGTCTCAGGAAAAAAAGACGTGGCATTTCTAAAATAGTCCTAAGAGAACTGTGTAACTGGAAAAATATGTTAGCAATTACCTTCTAATGTAACTTCTGGGCTCATTTTTTTTTTTTTAAATAGCAGAATGATTGCAGAAGCCAGGCATATTCACATGATTGCAAATAGGTGGTTTGTGAGGCAGAAAAATAATAAAAGCTGTATTTTTAATCAGGCTGCAAGCAGCTGTAAGTCAGCCTCATGCTTGGGCAGGAACACCGATCTAAATCTAGAACTAGGCCCTGGGTGCTTTTGACAACCCCTTTTCATTGTCACCCCAGGCTGAGGCTCCTGTCACTACCTCACTGGCTTCCTTCTACCTTGCTCCCCAAAGAGATTCTTGGAAGAACTGGGGGTCACAGTGGAGGCCAACAATAATAAAAACAAAAGAATTTGGAGGTGTGAAGACCAGTAACACAAAACCTTCCCTAGGACGCTAAATTAGTTTGGAAGTTATATATAAAAACAATTTGTGATATAGAACAGGAAACTGAAAATGCTTGTATCATTTCTATGATGGTCTCTTATGGGAATCCTCAGAAATTACTCCCTTCTACATACACCCAATATAGACACAGATGGATAAAGTTACAATGAAAAAGACTGACCTTGCCAGGGCGGTGGTGGCGCACGCCTTTAACGCCTTTAATCCCAGCACTCGGGAGGCAGAGGCAGGTGGATCTCTGTGAGTTTGAGGCCAGCCTGGTCTACAAAGTGAGTTACAGGAAAGGTGCAAAGCTACACAGAGAAACCCTGTCTCGAAAAACCGAAAAAGAGAGAGAGAGAGAGAGAGAGAGAGAGAGAGAGAGAGAGAGAGAGAGAGAGAGAGAGAGAAAGAAAAGAAAAAGACTGGCCTTGTGTGGAGATATTGGAATTCCAACATGCTGCATGCAAGTATGTATTACTTTGGAAAACCCTGAGATACTCAGCTAACACCCATTCTGGAAGCCTTTTGTACTCTTATGTATTTACCAGGATAAAGGAAAGTGTATGTCTAAATGAAGGTTTGCGTGTGTTAGTGCTCCTGGCCATCTAACCTGTTATAACACCACACTGGAAACAACACAGTCTCATCAAAAGATGACGGTGACTGTACCTGTTACTATCGATAACAGTCATATGCCATATAGTATTTTAAAAAAAACTACAAGAAAGTATTTTGAATGCTTTTTCATAAGGACTATTGTAGGGTTTCTTACTGCTGTGAAGAGACACCATGACCACAGCAACTCTTACAAAGAAAATATTTAATTGAGGTGGTGGCTTACAGTTTCAGAGGTTCAGTCCATTATCATCATGATGGGGAGCATGGCAGTGTGCAGGCAGATACGGTGCTGCCTATGTCTTAACCAGAAGGCAGCAGGAAGTTGACTGTCACACTGACTACAGTTTGGGAAAAGAGACCTCAAAGCCCACCCCCACAGTGACACACTTCCTCCAATAAGACCATACCTACTCCAACAAAGCCACACCTCCTAATGGTGCCACTCTCTTTGGGGGCCATTTCCTTTCAAACCACCACAAGGACACAATAAGTGTTTAATGAGATACATTCCTTTAATCTCACTTGAACACTGCACATGTATCAGACAACCCATAGTATCCGCTAGTAATGGGCACAATTTTGATATTTTTGACTACCAGCTTAAAAAAGAAAAAGTTAAGGAACAGTACAACTGTTTTGTATTCATACAGTGAAATGTCACTCAGCAACAGAAAGGAATAAGCTACAGATACACATAGTAATGCACATCCATCTCAGAAGGTTTGATACTAGATGCAGGACAAAAAGATATACATTCTATGATTCCGTTGTATCAAACTCTCAAAAGTACAAATTAGCTGTGGTCAGTGGGAGCAAAGGGCAAAGGGATGGCTTACAGGGAACCATAGGAAACATTTTCATTATATATATTCATTATTTCAATCATGACATTGATTTCATGGGTATATGTGAGTGTGTTTATATACAGATATATGTGGAAAAGCCGATTACATTTTTAGTTGTAATAGTGATACCCCAAAAATATGTTAAAAAATAAAATCTTCATCCAATCCTTGTCCAAATTATAGATTTCTAAGTATCCTCAGGGTGTACCTATTGTATCACTTTATCTGTGATGTTTTTCATGCTTCTGTTTGTCCACTACATAAGGCAAGTCCTATTGCTCTTGTACATTGTCCTTGCACACTGAAGCATCTCCATTATAGTGCACAGGTATGTTCATGTTTATCGTTCTTCTGTGTGTCACCATTTCTATTGCTGTTTCAGCCGACATTAAGAGTCTAACAAAGGTTTGTGATATAAAGAACACCCTAAAGTCTGCGGGGGCAGCACCTTAGGGACCACAGATAGTTAGAAAGATGTACAGAAAGCTGGCATTCAACTAATGGCAAATGGCTCTTCAAGCATAAGTCTGGCTTGTCTGGTGGAAGTCAGGGGGATCCACACAGCTTGAAGACCACACTAGTGCAGAGAAGGCTGGGAAGAAGGAGCCACTGTCTTGGACTTGGCTTCTGTGTTATCTTTTAAAGAAGTCACTCCTTCCAACTGCTCTCAAACATCAGTAGAAACAGAAGTGCTGATTTCTTACCGAAGCCCAGCCCAAATGCTAGAGAAACTTTATTAGGTGCCCAGTTACTACCTAGGGCTTCTAGGAGGATTACTGGAACCGTAACCCCAAATCTCTTCCTTCCCCCAAACTTGATCTTTTAGGTGCTCCTTGAAAAACTAATTTGCCTACTTCAACCACTTTCAATTATACTATCGACTAATACAATGAACTGGAAGCCAAAAGACAGAGTGACTAGATAGTCTACTACTCCACAGGCAGAGCAATCACATAGATTTCAGCATCCTTGTGTTCTAAATGGATACAGATGGCTTTGTTTTCTATGAATTCAGCATACAAATGCCTTAAAAATGTAAGTCATAACTCAGCAAATTCAGTCTTAGAATGAGTAGGGGTCATATGGAAACCTCTTACTGTAGAAGTTTCTTAAAACACATATATGAAAGAAATCTAAGTGGAATCACCAAATAATGGGGGAGACAATGCCCCAACTGGACATCTTTTGCCACCAAATGAAACTTTTGGTGCCAGGAATAGGTTACATTTAATTGCGTTGTTGGCCTAAGGAGCCCCATGGAAACCATCTCCTCCACTCTCCTGCCCTAAAAAAAACCCTCAGGCTACTGAGGTTGTTCTCCACAAACTGATGGTAAGGACCTAATGCTGAAGACAACACTAACGTACCTAATTGAAGACAGGGTAGTCATGCGGGTGCCTAATTAGAGCCTTCACCCCTACTGACTAGCCTTCAGGGTGTTGGAGGGCACTCTGCATGCTACCAGAAGAGAAAGGTAAACACCAAGCCTGCTACAAACCCTTGGATCTACATGGTGTCCTTTCTGTATTATATGCTGGTGCCGGAGTGGCACAGACACTGTGAGAGGAACCAACCACTCTATGATTGGATTTAAGGCCCACTCCACGAGACGAAAACTGTGTCTGACACTACTCAGGTAGCCAAGAATCTGGAACGAGTCAGGACATGGACCTAGGGGAAAACAATATAATGACCCCTAACAACATTCTACTATACCCTTGTGTTTGGCCCTGACCCCCGTTCCTTGGGTAGCTGTTGCCTTGTTTACTGACCTTGATCAGCTGTCCTCCCTAAGCTAATTCCCTGCCGGTTTCCTTCCTCCTGAACAGCTTACCGGAGGTTCCTTATTTGTGTATACTGTATATTGGTGTAATGCTAGAATGTAAAAACATCTATAGCAAACTTTTGCCCTCCCAGGTTCTTCCACTGTGCTGTGAGCCTGTATTTAAGGCCTCTTCCGTCCTTCATTCAATAAAGGGCGTTCACTGAGACGAATGACCCGCTGTCTTGTCTCTGTTTTAATCCTCAGCCCCTCGCTCGGATATGGTGAACGGGTAGTAGTGCCGGCGCTACACCCATGATCAGTGTATTTGTTCAGGCATCATCAGAGAAGCTTCTACTTGCAGTAGGTTGAAACAAATACAAAGGCCCACAACTGGACAATGTGCAGAGAGTAAGAGACTTTGAAATACCCAGTCCTAAATGGAAAGTCCTCATCAAAACCCTCCCCTCAGAGATCAGAGAGCTATGTAGTAGAATATTATTATTATTATTATTATTATTATTATTATTATTTATTTTTTCTCTGTGTAGCTTTGGACCTTTCCTGGAACTCACTCTGTAGCCCAGGCTGGCCTTGAACTCACAAAGATCCACCTTCCTCTGCCTCCTGAGTGCTGGGATTAAAGGCATGTGCCACCACTGCCCGGCTAGAATATTATTTTAAGATGTGTTATTTTTGTTTATGCTGCATTTGTTTAACTCTGTGCAGCTGTGCTACTGTGCCTGTCTAAAACACCTGATGGTCTCATAAAGATCTGAACGGTCAATAGCAAGGCAGGAGAAAGGATAGGTAGGGTTGGCAGGCACAGAGAATACATAGAAGGAGAAATCTTGGAGGAAAGATCAAGGAACGAGAGAGGAATAAGGAGGACTCCAGGGACCAGCTTCCCAGCTACACAGCAGGCCATGGAGTAAGAGTAAGATTTACGGAAGTAAGAGAACAAGAAAGCTGAGAGGCCAAAAGTAGATGGGGTAATTTAAGTTAAGGAAAGCTGGCAAGAAACTAAGCCAAACTAAGGCTGGGCATTTATAGTTAAGTATAAGCCACCATGTGTGATTTACTTGGGAGCTGGGTGGTGGCCCCCCCAAAAAGACCGAAAGAGTGAAAAACAAACAACAACAGAGCTATGCAGAAGAAGAGGCAGAAAGATTAAGAGTCAGAGGGAATGGAAAGAAGCAGTGTCTTCCAGGCGTGAACCACAGATGTTGTGGCAGCTTGCACAGGGCCAGCACAGGTTCAAGCCAGATGGGGTCCAGGGCTAACGGGGGATGTGGACATGATCTCCCATCCCTAACCAAGAAGCTATCTCCAATTGACAAAAGCTTGGAAAGGAGAAATTAGTTTTCTTTAATGGTGTCTCACTGGGTATATAAACCCATGCCCAGCAGTAAATGGCCAACACACACACACACACACACACACACACACACACACACACACACACA
>CABHPR010143030.1:17057-31241 GCA_902168415.1 Peromyscus melanophrys
TTGTTTCATATTGATTTGTAAGGGCATCTTTTGTCTTAGTGTTTTTTCCCCCTGTATATTATGTTTTCCAGTTTCGTATTTTTATGGGTTCTGTTTATGTGTGTGTGCATGTATTTCTTGTGCTCTTTCATTGTCTTCCTTTCTCCCTCTCTCCCTCTCTTCCTTCCTTCCTTCCTTCCTTCCTTCCTTCCTTCCTTCCTTCCTTCCTTCCTTCCTTCGTTTCTTCTCTATTTCCATCTGTCTTTATTCTGGTTGGTTTGTTCGTTTTTTTACCTGTTTGATTTCTAAAGAGAGAGAGAGAGAAAATGAAGGTGTGGAGTTGGATGGTTGGGGAGATGGGGAGGACCTGGGGCAGATGGGGAAGGGAAAACCGTGATCAGAATATATTGTATGAATTTTCAGTAAAAAATAAAGATAACAATAAAATGTGTCATGTAAGTGTGCAGAGCAATTGTAATCATTTTGCCAGATCCAAATATCCACCAACTGGTGGATGGGCAACGCATTTTGTACTAAGGATGGTCAGGTCACATGGTATCCAACTGAAAATATCTTAGGGGTATTAAAGGGATCTTGGGATAACTTGCCAAGATTACTATAGCTCTTAACAAATAAACAAAAGTTACAATTTCTATCAATTAAAAAAGCAGTGACATCTAAGGCCTCAGAGAACATCAAACAGTGATTTCACTACACTGTGTGGATTGACAAAGGGGAGACATGGCACACTCCAGGATTTTGATGTATGACATGGTCCACAAACTTTTGAATGGAGATAAATTTCCTTGGGAGTTTTCTGGATGCAAGAACTGGTTAAATTGTTAAGATTTGCATGTTTTACCTCTTGAGTAGTTTTTTTTTAAATAATTTCAGGGCTGGGAAGATGGCCTAAAGACTGGAGTTCAATCCTTACAACCTACCTAAAAGGTTGGATGTAATGGCAGGTGTCTGTTATCCTATCCCTCCTACATCTATAAGGGAGGTGCAAACCAGAGAGTCACCTGGAGGTTCTTGAACCAGCTAGGCTGGAATACCTTGCTCCATGGCGGAAGCAAGACCTTGCCTCAACGAAGTCGGCAAGCATGGGCTCCCCACAAGTTGGCCTCTGACCTCCATATGTGTGCTATGGAGCACATGCACCTGTGTGCACACACATTAATATGTATATTTTTAATGGAAAGATAATGTAGCTCTTATCAAGATCTCAGAGTTTGCCAAGCATTGGGTGTTGCCAACTACACTCCAGAGATAAGGTTTCAGGTCTTCTTAGCCAGTAAGTTCAGATCCTTTTTGGTGGTCTCCGGTTCTTAGTGTATGCATATGTGCCTCCGTGAGTGCATGCTTGCGGGCGGGCGGGCGGGCGGGCGGGCGTGCGGGCGGGCGGGCGTGTATGTATCATGAGAGATCTGGGGAAGTCGGCTCTTCACTTCCTGTTACCTTTCTGAATGATGGCAGCTGGGAAGAACCAGCAGCTGCTAGCTTACCCTGCTTGGCCAGCGAGAGTCCTTGCAGGCAGCCCCAGGCTCCACTCCGGATGCAGAGAAAATTGTCACTCTCAGCCAAAACAAACACTTTCCCATTTGGGAAGCCCACTGAGTGACAAGTAGCTTTTGATGTAGACATCACTGCCCCAGAGAGCTATTTATTTGGAAGCAGGAGGAGGAGGAGGAAGGAGCTTGTGTGCAGGGAACTGAGCTATATCCGTACTTCCGGCAACACAATCTTCAGGGCCCTGGGCTGAGGAGATTAATTTCCCTGGCACCTTCAAAGTCGTTTCTGTAGCCACATTCTTCCTGCTATAGCTCTGACATGGCTTTATGAGGCCCCGTGAAATGATTTGCTTGGGGTTTAGCTCATTTAGACAGACCTTCAGACCAGAAATGGGAGCGAAATTAGGCAGAGTCTGAACTCCCCCAACTGCAGTTCTAGGGTACTGGGGCAACTTCATCAGATTCCCGAGTCCCGGGAGGCCAGAGAAATGATTTTGGAAAACCAAATTCCTGCTGTAAAAACAGAACAGTGGGAGGCATCTCCAAATGAAAGCACTGTGGGCCACTGCCAAGAAATAGAAGTCTATCTTTTAATGCAAATCCAAATTTGGGGAAACTCATGAATGGATTTTTTTTTCCTTCTGGAATTGGGACAGTATTCCTTTATAATGACAATATTTAAAGGGTTTGTCTCTGTGACTCTCAGCATAGAGTTGCGTATTCTGAGCCCGCTTACTTTTAGTGGCACCAGAATTGTTTTATTTAGGAGTTTTGGGACAGTATTAACATAAATGTGAGCACCCAACAGGTTGGCATTATGATAACACTAAGATTTCTCGAGAAAAACCTCATTATGCAAAGCAGGCTGCTTAGGCAACTCAAGGACTCTTGCTCCCTCTCTGTCCAGATCATATCTTTCTTCCTTTCACAGCAGACTGAAACTTCTATAAAACAGGGAGCCAAAAATTGTTTTCCCTCCTAAATTGTTTCTGTCGGGGTGACGAGAAAGTGGCATTTACTTAACACTTACCGTATACAATACAAGAGACTAGGGAGATGGGGAAGTTGTCTGGGACATGATGTCAAATGGCTTGCAGTCTACTTAATGAAAAATAGTGTGCTTATGACGGAACCAAAGAATATAGTGATCCAGAAGTAAAATGAGTTCTGAGAGAGAAAGAGGCGTTACTGTCTTGAGCCAAGATGACTTGAACTGAATGCTGAGGGAATACCGACACACTGAAGGATCTCTACCCAGTAGACATTTAGTAACACAAATACACATTGGTGCTTAGCTTAGCAGAGAGTGCAAGGCACCCTGGCCAGATTCTAGGTTTGAGTACACCCCCCCTTTTTTTAAATCACGTACACTTGTAAACATTAAGTTTCTGTTAAACTTTGGCTTACCTGTCCAAATTTCCCCATAAAGCGGAGAAATGTTGTAAGGAGGTAGAATAATATTTTAAATACCAAGACTCACGTCTTCTGAAATAGAGAAGGCAGGTAAACAAAGAGCCGATTATTACATCATTCATCATTTTCCACATCAGACACCACACTGTCACTGGTATTAATGAATAACTGTTTGGGCCCACAGACCGCAGGGGCACTTGAGTGAAAGCTGGACAGGCAACCCTAATGTCAGGCCAGTTTCTGGTCACCAAAGAGAGTGGTGTCCACTTACAGACACACGGACACCACATGGAGACCAGTTGTAGCATTCTTTCCCAGGGCACCCCACATGCTCTCGGCAACATCACTCTCTCGGAATATTAAGTGTCTTTCTCCACCTCTTTTTTTTTTTTTTTTTTTTTTCCCTTCAGAGAATTGTCCACAAAAGAGAAATTCCAGACCTCACAGGGCCTGTTCCCTGGAATGTGATAATACCCCCCTGCCCCCCAGCAGAGCAATACCCACTCCCAGGCCTGAGCCCCAGTATAAAGCTCCTTTGTAGGAACACTTAGGAGCTGGGTGTTGCTTAGAAATGGTTATCCCACCAAAAGGACACAAATGGCCTCCATCTCCACTGAACAATGCCCTTGGTTTTTGTCATTCCGACGCTGTCCCCAGTGGGCTATTATTGCCTTTTCAGAATTGAAACAAAAGGGACTGTGGGGTGATAAGCCAGAACCCAGCAGCTGGCCCAGGTCTTGGCTGCTATCAAATGTGTGATTCATAGCCCCGGAGGAGCCTGCCAAGCCCAGCTGCAGGGGCTGAGAGGGCACTCAGCTCTGCGCCCTTTGCTGGGTGTGCTCTCCGAAGCTTGTCTCCGCAGGGAAGTGTTCCACTGGTTCACACCCAGCCAGCTTCATTCCCCCCCATGTTCAGTCAGGTGCTTGACAGAGCCAGTGACTCACAGGCAGAGCCAGCAAAAACTAATCTCACCAGGTTTTTGGGGTCCAAGCTCCGTAAATGATTTCGATGAGTGGAGTTCTTGTTGCTGCGTTCGGTTGAAGCTCTCTCAAGTCATGGAAAGAAATTACCACAGTGGAGCCACCAAAATGCCAGGGCACAGGGTCACACAGCCTCCTTCTTCCTTAGACACCAGTCTGGAAGCGTATGCTCAAGTACTTTCCCCTGAGAACTGGCCGCAGTCATCAGGTTGGGTTCGCTGCAAAAAGATCAAAGCCATATTTCTGAAGTCGAGGTTCAAACGCAAACACCAGCCGTGTTGCTCCAGGCACTAACATGGATGTCAGGATAAATTTTATCCTTGAACTTGGGAGTCCGCTGCCAACGCCAACTGTGGTTGAGGGTACACCGGAAGATTTCCGTATGGGAAGAAAACCATCTTTAATTTCCCGAGGGAAGAGAATAGGTTGTCCTAAAGCCTAACCCAAGAGGCAAGACAGGGCGAGATGCTTAGATTTGCTGAGTTGGGATTGCCCAAGCCTGCAAAGGGTGGGAGGGGTGACGAGACTTATTCTGACAGAATGGAGAGATGGAGATGTTTGCTTTTTCAGGACTCTTCCTATTGAGGGACTGTGCAGGGAGGAAAGCCAAATGCTCTTGCCTGCCTATTGTGCTAATTCAGTGTTAGAAAGAAGTACACAGTTATCCATCCAGGGCCCGTGAACGCCAAGCTCCCTGTATACTCAAGTCCTTTATATAAAGCAGAATCTTATTTGCATATAGCCTATGCAATCCTCCTTTATGGTTTAAATAACATTAGCCTGCTTATGATGCCTCACACTATGTTGTTACACAGTATTGTTTAGTGAATAATGACAAGGAAAATGTCTGCACGTTCAGTACAGGTGCAAGGTTTTTTCTTTCATGAATATTCATAATCTCTGGTTGGGTGATTCTGCACATGCAGAAGCCACGGCTGTGGAGGGCTGGCTACTGGTGTCTGTGCAAATGAAACCCAGGGAGGGTAAAGCATAGACTGGTCAGTCTGGCTACTATAGTGAGTGGCTAGGAACAGAAGGAAGAAGGGAGGAATTAAGAACAGGATGGAAGCATCGGTGAAAGATACTTCTCTTGGTTTACTCTTCGGAAAATCCTTAACTTTCCACTGCCATCTATTATTTAGTTAACAAACAAACAAGCAAGCAAAAACCCAAAGAGTTGAGGAGGAAAGGGGAGAAAATCCCATTACTCCCTTAGGAAAACACAGGCTTGTTTGTATCATCAGGGTGGTACAAAGTGTCGGGGTTGGGGATTTAGCTCAGTGGTAGAGCGCTCGCCTAGCAAGCGCAAGGCCCTGGGTTCAGTCCTCAGCTTCAAGGGAAAGTGTCAATCCTGGGCATGAGAGAGGTGGTACAGCTCTAGGCTGAGGTGTAGTACAGGGAAGGGGGGCTTGCTGAGCATGCCCAAGCCTAAATTCCACCTTCAGTACCACAGAGGGGCAAACTCTTCGTCCTTTACTCTTTAAGGAATCCAGGAGTTCCAGCTTTGAAACTGAACTCCCCACAATCCACAAAAGGGCAAACAGGCATCGCTTCCTCCTTCCTTCAGATGTGTAAGAAGAGCACAGACAGACAAGTGTGTTTGTGATCCCGGGAAATGGCGGGCAGACACAGATGGACTTTCAGGGCTGCTGGGATGGTCGTAGGGTTGGATGCAAGCACGTGAGAATGCGGCCCGCTTGTCTTATGATCTTGTACTCTCCTTTCCTGCCTTCTCCTCCATGTTCAACTCCCTCCATCTGTCTCTATTCCTGGTTACCTCTGAGAAGGAAGGACAGTGGCTAGGAAGGGTCTTTTAAGAAATGACCACAGGCTGGTGGCACACGCCTTTAATCCCAGCACTCGGGAGGCAGAGCCGCAGATATGTGAGTTCGAGGCCAGCCTGGACTACCAAGTGAGTTCCAGGAAAGGTGCAAAGCTACACAGAGAAACCCTGTCTCGAAAAACCAAAAAACGAAAAAAAAAAGAAAGAAAGAAATGACCACAGTCTTGGCAGTGGTGGCACACGCCTTTAATCTCAGCACTTGGGGGCAGAGCCAGGTGGATCTCTGTGAATTCAAGGCCAGCCTGGTCTACAAAGTGAGATCCAGGACAGCCAGGGCTACACAGAGAAACCCTGTCTCAAAAACAAAAACAAAAAACCAAACCAAACAAACAAAATAAGAAATGACCATAATTATTTCCTGGGTAGAGAGCTGAGTGACTTCGCGACTTCACACCAGCATCTAGGATGTGTAACCAGTGTGTACAGTGTGTGTGCTCAAGTTCTCACTGTGACAGAGTGGGAAGAACTGAAGTCAATTTGACTTTGTTCCCCAACTCTCTCAAGTTGGGATAAACTAGGTCCTGGGAGTTGGGGACAGAGAAGACCGAATCCCCTAGATCTGGTAAGGATCCACTGAGTACTGGTCCAATCTCATTTTTACTTGAATCGATAAAATCATTCATAAGCTAATGTGGAAATTTTTTCCTGGGATCATGAAACCCAGAAAGCTACCTCCTAACTCTTCTGAGATATAAGTTCTGTTTCTAGGACAACCATTTGTTACACACTGGCTACCCCTTTCCCTGTTATTAATTTGTACTGGCATAAAGGAGAGGAACTTGACTTGGCATTCACCCTCAGCACCTGTCCAAAGTATCTTATTATTTTTTAAAACAGTAACATAAACTGTGTTACGTTTAGGTTTGTGTGTGCATGTGAGTGCATGCGTGCATTTGTGTGTGTGTGTGTGTGTGTGTGTGTGTGTGTGTGTGTGTGTGTGTGTACCTGTTAAGAGTATGTAGACGCCAGAGGTCAACTTCTGTTCTCATTCCTCTATGCTATCCACCTTGTAAACTTGAGACAGGGCTTCTCATTAGCCTGGAATTCATCAAGTTGGCCAGAAAGCTTCAAGGATCTTCACGTCTGCACATCCCGAGCACTGGGATTACATATGCACACCATCATGCCTGGCTTTCAGTTTTTTTTTGTAATAATATTTTTATTGATTCTTTGAGAATTTCATGCAAATGCATTTTATCATATTCCTCCTCCTCTCCCAACTCCTTCCGGACTCACCACCCCCTCCCTACCCATTTGAAGTCTTTGTGTTCTCTCTCTCTGTTTCTGTCTGTCTCTCTCACCCCATTAGTGAGCTCAATTTGTGTCGCTCCAATACTCTCAGATGTGGGGCCTGCCCTGGAATGTTGGTGAGTTACCAGGGGTCACTACCTTAAAGACAGCTGCCTCTCCCTCTTCCAGCAGGTATCAAATGGCAGGACCTCCTCAGTTTAGGGTGGGGCTTCCCTTCTTCATGCTGGGATCATGTCAGGTTTAAACTCACACAGGTCACAACCACTGTGAGTTCATAGAAGGCGCTGCCCTGGGGAGTCTAGAAAACACCGTTCTCTGTAGTCACCCACCACCTCTGATTCTTCTAACTTTCCACTTCGGCGGTGATTCCTGGGGCTTGGAAGGAGGAGCTCTGATGTAGATGTCTCATTTTTCAATCTCATTCTCTGCATGCTGACCAGTGGCAGGTCCCTGAATTAATTGCTGTCTACTGTAGGTAGAAGTTTCTCTGGTGATATCCAGAGATGTGCTAATCTATGGGTGTAGCAATAAGTCATTAGGAGTTGTTTTAATTCTATGTCCACTTAGCAGAATAAATTCTAGGGTTCTCTCCTAGGTCTCATGATCCATCTAGCCTCAGGTTCTTGGCCCTGAAGATGGTGCCAGCTATTGGTTACATTTCATGGATTAGGCCTTAAATCCACCCAGGAACTGGTTGGTTACTACCATAAAACTAATTCCACGGTTGCATCAGTGGGCATACTTGCCAGAACAGTCACCCTTACAGCTCATAGGGTTTCTAGCTGGCTAAGATTGGTGAGTACTTTTCTTCTCTCATTTCATACATAGCATCTTCTGGCACTGTGAAAGCTAGCCAGTAGAGATGAAGCTTCCAGATCAGTACTCACTTAATTTCTCTATGTTTTATAACTCAAGTTGTGGTGTCTTCAGGAATAGGGTCTTACTGTTAAATTCTGGATAATAACCAAGATCAATGACAACACCCCATACTACTTGGGGGTCTTTTGGGACCCCACTGTCCAACAACTCAAAAGGAGGTAGGTCATTCCTGGTCCTGGGGTTTTTATGTGCTAGAATGAGGGATAACTAACACTAGAGAATCTTGAGAGAACCACATGGAGACCTACGACTGTAGAAGATTCCCAAGATATGCATATACATGATACGCATGTATAAAGAGTTAAAGTGATGGTACCCTATCAAGAGGAGGGGTTCCCTAGTGTGCCTGACATTTTTGTTTCGTCTTCTGAAAGATGGATTCTGGAGACTCAAACTCAAATTCTCATGCTTGCACTTACACACTTGGCAAGCACTTTACCAACTGACTGATTGCCCATGGCCCCACAGTTTGGGCTCTGTGGAGTCAATTCCATCCCCATTACCCTTTATTAAAAATAGCAAGTAAATTAAGATTAAAAATCTACTACTTTTAGTGAAATTTACCAGGTTTATCTTTAGATTTTGAAAGATTCTTAGATGTCAGCAGAGGGAACATGGTCTGGCTAGCTTACTGACTATCCTGTAAGTGTGTGTTTTGGTGTGTTTGTGTGTGGGGGTGGGTGCTCATCTGTGGGTGTATGTGAGGAGGACAGAGGGTGACATTTGGTGTCTTCACCTAAGGATCATTGGCTCCCCAAATCTGTAGCTTGTCATTTTAGCTAGACAGGCTGGCAAGCGGGTCCTTGGGATTGACTTACTTCACCCCACCAAGCACTGGGGTTACAAATGTGTACTGGCCTGGCTGACTTTTACCTGGTTGGTAGAGATCCAAATCCAGGTTTTCGTGTTCTCATAGTGAGCACTTCATCTGTTGAGCCTTCTCCCCAGCCCTGTTGGCAATGTGGTTAAAGCACAGATTTCAGAGAAGTCACTGAAGTAACATGTATCTTCCCTCTCTCTTCCAAATGTTCATAATATTTTGTGTGCATGTGTACATCACACGAGTTTCCTCCAACCCTTGGCTCTTGAACACCAGCAAGTGTTGTATAAAGTGGTAACTGGAGCTCTACAGAGCCTGGGCTTTTTAGAACTGAGCCATGTGTGATGATAAACAAACAACCCCTGAAGTGCCTGTCTTGCTTTTGGCAGGGGTGTTCAGGACTCAGCTGTGAGGCGTCGTCACTCCTACAGAAAGAATTTGGGCGAAGAAAAAAAAAAGATTCCACTTCTTAGCACAAAAGTAGGAAAGGCCCATTAACAACAGAAATTACATATGTGCAAAAGATATGGGGGCGACCTGACTCAGAACAGAAGAAAAATACCAGTAGTTAGTTTTCAAGCGCAGAGGAGAAGCAGGAGGCGAGGGCGGGCTCATGGTAGAAATGTTTTAAAAAATCTCTGGTTCATTGTACCGACTTTTTTTTTTTTTTTTTTGATGGCGAGTGAATAAAGAGCCCTGCAATGCTTAAGCTTGCCCTCTTGCACCAAGCTGCACCCTCAGCCCCAGAGGAAGTGCACACTAGCAAGGTGCTGTACCAAGTCCTCAGACTCTGGGTATTTCTGACCCACAGCGCAACAACACCAAACTGTTGTTTCCGGTTGTATGCAGAGTCAGACCCTCCTGCTGGACCAAGCAGCACACCCCAGTGAATTCAGAATGAACAAGCCCAGTTGTATTGACCCCCTGATTGTAGCATGATGGAAGCTATTTGCCAAACTGTTATTTGCAGCTGGATGTCACAATTACCCCCAGGGACCTGCCTTGCTGGGAAGAGGCCTGAATGCCACCTACTTAGACTTTGTCCACAGTGGATATAAGAAATTGCTCTATTTTAGAAAAATGCTTTTTCTTTCTTTCCCTTTTGAAACAGCTACTAGGATATTAATTATTCCATGTCTTCAAAGGAAGGCTCCTTGACAAATTCCCTCTAGAACTAAGGGCTAGGCAAAGGTTCGCTCCCCTTGGTGAATAGTTCCTTAAAATTACACGAGAAAGAATTCTGCCAGAGGGTGCTTTCTCTTCTACGTGAGGCTGGTGAGCAGTCCAGAAGTAAGTTTAATTGGTCTCGTTCCCTTCACTAGAATCACTGCCATGCTTCCTCTTTCACACCCTCCCTTCCCTTTTTTGCTTTGCTTCGTTACTAAAACCATCCTCACAAATACAACTTTTTTCTTTTCTCGAGCTGGGTGGCATATTCAAAAGGTACCATTAACTCAGAGATTAGAAACACGCCTCCAGTGACGTGTGCGCTTCCAGTTGACCCTACGGTTCCCCAGCAGAATGCTCCTTTCTTCCCTCTCCATTGTTTCTTGATTTCCAGAGAGAAGGGACAAGAAAACAAAGGACAGAATCAAGGGCGGAGGTCTGGGGCCTGGAAAATTCCCAGCTACAAACAGCAGGCGAACACGGCTCCATCCATTTAGACAGATCCTACAGAGAACCACGATTTCCATGTCCCAAGTTCCAAGACCTTCCGTGGACATAGTGAGAGCTGGTCTGAGCCAATTCTTTCCTCCAGGCCCAAGTGACAAGTGTTATTAAGGTGCCCCAGGTGCTACTTTCCTCCCTGGTGGGAGGAAACAATGGGCGTGTTTACATGGTGTCAGGGGCCAGAGGATGGAGCTTGCCCAGGGAGCGAGGTGACTGCAGAAAGGGACAATCTGCTTGGCTGCTAATCACACCCCTAGATGTCCCAGGCATCCATTACTATTATGATTCTCATGTGTGTAAGGATCATGTCCTTAATTACATCACTAGCCTTCGACAGCATCCCAGCCTAAAAAGCGGGCGTGCCCTCTCTGAGTCCTCTTCTTTCCTCACTCTCTCCTTCCGTATTCCCTCCCCCTCTCTCTCCCACTCTCCCTCTCTCTCCCAATAAAGCTCTAGAAAGGTAACCATGGCTCATGATTCTTCCGCCGCCACCGCAACATCTGTTGGCATGGCCAGCCACTAGTGCCGCCGCTTAACCAACAGAGTGTATTTAAAAATTGTCCATGGCCATTAACGAGAAATGAGAGATGGATTCAGTAGTTGGAAGATGATCCTCAGGTAGAAATACAAAGGCCTTGGGGATGTTTTTCCTTGAGGCCTCAGTGTGTGCATCTGGTTTTGGGAGGAAAGACTTAACTCTCCTAATTAGATTTTATTTCTCTTAATTAGATCTACTGTCTCTTCATTCTGTGCATTAAAAAAAGACATAGCAATAATATAATATTGGCTTCAGTAGATAGCAGGTACACGTTAAATGAGTTTGATGAGTTTTGTCTTTGTAGGCAGGGTTTCACTCTGTAGCACGGGCTTAGCTGGAATTTGCTGTGTAGACCAGGCTGGCCTCCAGTTCAGAGATCCAACTACCTCTGCCTCTCAGGTGCTGGGATTCCTTTGGCCAGCTGTTAAATAATTTTTTTTTTAAAGCAAAAGAGCCACAGGTGGGTTTAAAACAGAGCTCTCCTGCTGGCAGCTGGACCCCAGAGTTCCACCCTTGCACTGGTCTTGTCTGGCAAGGAAGTGTGCTGCTTGTCACGCGGCATCCCTTTCCTTCTTCCTGCTGGGGAGGCTGCTGCTGCCTACGACGATGGCATCACTCAAGCTCCCTTGCTGTCGGATGAGCCTGGGGATGGCAGGCAGGCAGGCAGGAAGCGGATGTAGCAGGAAACTCTACCCTTCCATCTCTGGCTGCAGAGGCCTCACAGCGAACACCTTCTATGTGTGCCCTGGGCTTGCTTTTGTTTGGTCTTTTACTGGCCCCCACACTGGCTAAGACTGTGTTAGGGTCCTTCCTTTGAACTAGGTGAGTGGATTTTTGTTTTCAGCCAGGTCTCTCAGTGACACAATGGTGACAGCTTTGGCAAACTGGAGATGGGTTTGGAGCAGCGGGATTAAATTTCAAACCTCTGGGATCCCACCCAAGGATTCCTTATTCCTAGCAGTAGCCTGCTGGGTGGAAAGATAAACGGGGAACATTTACCCACACCAACACACCCAACACACCTAGACTCCTGTGGCTTGCTGGTAAGCCTGGTAAGAGGTGCCAGCCAGTCCGCTCCTCTGCGGTAGCTAATGGATGCTACTCATCGAAAGACTATAGTGCACTCAAGCACTTGGAGGTGAAAGGGCTTTGCTTGTGACTCAGTCCAATAATAATAACAATAACAACAACAACAACAATGTAAGACGTTTTTTATTTTTTTATTGTGGAGGTTGTTTTTTAAATAACAATTTGACAAAAGGGTGAGGAGACTCCATAATGGGGTAGTGAGGCCGGAGTCTAAGCTTCGTTCTGTCGGTGGAACTGTCCTCAGGACCTTGCATAAAGCTGGAACTGTACATAATTACAGAGGTGGTGGTGGTGGTGGTGGTGGGATGGGGGCTCTGTGAGGAGAGGGGACTGGCGTGCGTGAAATGACACCCTCGGTCTTTCATATTTATATTATATATGTATATATGTATAAAATATTACATCCACGGACGACAGTCATTTGTACCATTTCCCAGGGTAACCCGGATGCAGGCAAGGCAAGGGCCCGGGGCGGGTGTGAAAGGCGGAGGTGGAAATGCCTGGCTGGAGGTTCAGAGAAGTTGCAGGAGCTTCAGGGACTGTAAGAGGGCCCCGGGCTCTGCCGAGGCCAGGTACTGGCAGCACAACCAGTCCTCCAGCTCCACACCCCGCCTTCGGTCTACCGCCTTCTCCGCAAACTTCATCATCATCAGGGCTCGCTTCATGTCGATCCAGTTGTGCAGGGTGCTACACAACACCTCCTCCGAGGTGCACGGCTGCTCCACCAGCTCCCGCCGGGGCCCCCACAGCAAGCACTGTAGCACCCGCTTAGCCTCACCTATGCGGATGCGTTTAATGGGGTCCGCCTCGAGCAGCAGGTGAGCCAGCTGCTGCAGGCCCGGAGAGTAGAGGGACAGAGTGGGTAGTGGGGGTAAGTCCTCCCGCCGGTAATCACGCTCCCGTAGCTGGGCCCGCACCTCGAATGGGTTGGGCTGGTGGAGCAGCTCGTAGATGAGGATGCCCG
Organism: Peromyscus melanophrys; assembly: GCA_902168415.1. NCBI lineage: Eukaryota > Metazoa > Chordata > Mammalia > Rodentia > Cricetidae > Peromyscus > Peromyscus melanophrys. The sequence goes on from CABHPR010143030.1 coordinate 29,996, forward strand.
TCTGGAACTCATCAAATTTGCGGTACTGGGAGGCAGACACAATCTCCGGGGCCAGCCGGGCCTGGCTCTTCTTCTGCTGCAGGTTGGTGGTGCCGCCTGGCTTCTGCTTGGCCTTCAGGAAGTTGCTGATGATGAGCCGGGGCAGGTGCTTCTCACCAGGCCCTCCTGGGTAGGGAGCGGTGGCTGTGGGCGTGGCAGAGGGGCACCGGGATGTGGTGGTGGTGGTGGTGGGCGCGGTGGGAGTGGCAGAGGGCCCGGGGGAGCCCTGAGGGTTACAATGTGCTAGCAGCAGGTTCTCCAGACACAGGTCCCGGTGGATGATCCCGTGCTCCTTCAGGTGCTCCAGCCCATTGCAGAGCTGCAGAAGCAGGAAGCACACCCGCCTCTCGTAAACCTCAGGCTCGGCCCGGTGGCTGGCTGTAGAGTCCCGCACGAAGTCCGAGGCCGTCTGGTGAGGTACCTCCCGGGTGATGACGACCACGCAGTCCTGCTCCTGGGCAGGGGAATGTGAGGGGGCGGCAGGCGCAGGGTCCTTGCTGGATGTGTCCGGAGAAGCGAGCATGCTGGAGGGTACAGAGGCCACAAAGTGGCCGCAGTCTTGCTGGATGTTGAAGTGCACGGGCACAGACGGGCTGCAGTAAGAGGCTGATTTGGGTTCCGGGGTTTTGCAGATCTGTGGCGAGAAGGAAAAATGAGGTTAGGAGTGGGATCTGTGGTTCTGTGGAACAAATGCCAGGATAGTTGGTGCTGTACCAAGAGGTAGACAACTCCTTTCCTCATATCATACATTCAGAATTCACTCAAAGGGGCTCACAAAGACTAAAGAGTTAATGCTAAAGCATCAAAATTTTAGAAAAACATGAAAGAAATATATGACAGTATCTCTTGAGACTCCAGTTTAAGCAGCATTTTCTTCTCTCTCTCTCTCTCTCTCTCTCTCTCTCTCTCTCTCTCTCTCTCTTGATTTTTAGAGACAGGGTTTCTCTGTGTATCCTGGAACTCACTCTGTAGCCCAGGCTGCCCTCGAACTCAAAGAGATCTGCCTGCCTCTGCCTCCCGAGTGATGGGATTAAAGGCGTGCGCCACCACCACCTAGCTTCTTTCTTTCCTTCTAAGAAGCCACACCGGAAGTGTGGTCCACAGAAGAAAATAACCCAAGCCCGGGAGGATGCTTCAGGGGCACTGTGGAACAAGATAAAGATGGCTTTTTGTCCGCAGAGTGGCCAGGATGGAATATCACAAAGCT
>CABHPR010143031.1:0-27466 GCA_902168415.1 Peromyscus melanophrys
TCACCACATGTGTGCATGTGCAAACAAAATTACCTACTAGGCTGATGGTGTAGCTCAGTGGTGGAGTGCAAGGCCATGGGTTCAACACTGAGCACAAACAAGTTAATAAGAAGCCAAACTTAAGTTGGCTATTTTACTTTTTCCAACATGGTCCTTTCTCAATTTATATCTGATTTAGCTCTCTCTCACTCCTATGTTTAGTTAGAAATAAAAATTGCAATAGCATTACACATATTATGTTCTTTCAAATTAGTACCTTCCAACTGAATTTGGAGTTTCTAAAATATCCATGAGTATTTGAAATGACTATTGGGTTTCATACCCTTCATGCTTAATTTTGCATTAGTATGAGGCAAGGGCATTGCTAACCTATGCAAGCAGAGGCTCAAACATTTCGATTGCTTTTACTTAAGATGTGATTGCTAGTAACTGGCAGTAAAGATGCTTCTACAAGGTCACGGACAAGATGACAGGGAAGATATTCCCATGAACACCTAACAATATGATTGTCTAAACAAGACTGCATAATGACAACACTAGCTTACATGCCAACATGTGTGGGAGAGATATCACCAGGCCTCACCCCTAGATGAAGAATTAAAGGCAGTTAATGGCTCCTGGGAGAGAGAAACTTAGTGTTTTGCTTTTTTTTTTTTTTAAGAGATGAGACCCTGGTAGGTTATCCAATCACAAGTGGTCATCCCTAAACATATGCCCATATGAGAAACACTAAATTCACTCAGCAGTGTGTGTGTTTGCGTGTGTAACAGTAATAATTGAGAGGGGGCACATGAGAAGAGTTGTGGGGAGCTGGAAGGGTAGTTATGCTATACATGGTATGTGATATTCATGTATCAATTTCTCAAAAAATTTAAACAAGCAATGTAGAGTAGGAATAAATTGAAAAAGTAAATCAGAAACATTTCTAAAGAGCAAGAAATAAAAAATAATGCAGTTTTCACAAAGCTCCATACTTTATTAGTATTCCATAAAAATATAATACTTTTGGTAATGAGAAAGCCAAGCACAAGTTTTGCTTACAATCATTATAATTCACTATGCATTTATTTGGACCTCATATCTCTAAGCAAAGAAGTGAGACAATCTAATTTTTCTTTAAAAACACCATTCTGGCATCTGTATTGAGAATAGGCTATTAAGAGTAAAAGCAGAAAGTAGAGAGGTCAGTTAAGAGGATATTGGAATAGTTACACTAAGCCTTGGTTTGAACTACAGTGGTTTCCATGGGAACAGTACAAGTTGGTTTGGCTGGAATAGTATCCCAACATCAGATTTGTTAATGACTTGGATGTTCCTTCTGTAATGGCAGCTGGCTGTTTGAAAAGATACTACTGAAAGATAGGAAGTTCCTACCCTTGAGGTAACTCTCTTAGACAGAAAGGGGCATCTGATTGAATATGATAAAGATTATGTCGTTGTTTGGATGTGAGACCAATAAAGAAGAACATCTGTTTTCTTTTCTACCCTGCACAAAGACTAAGTGGAGGTAGAATGAGCTACATATTCATCTAGGGAGCTGACAGGAAGCCCACTAGTTCTTACTGGAAGTGAATGGATGTCAAGCTTTTGGGGATCCCACAATGAATAGTTGAGCTGAGTAACCATGGTAACTTAAAGTGCGATAGGTCAAGTGCAGTTTGAGTTCAAGCGTACATATTTCAGTTGCAAGCCTACATGGTAAATGATATATATATTTTTTATAATTGTTTTAAAATTCACATCTGAACAAGGCTTTGGAAGGTACCTATTTGGTGGGGGAAGAGATTATTTTTACAGAAAAGAAAAATGTTAGTGGCATGATTTTAAGTATGATGTGCCATTTTGCTGGTTTGTCAGATGACAGAGATAGATGCTGCCCTCTGTCATTCCTGTCCATGCATCATTTTGCACCAGTGGCTCTCAACATTCTTAATGCTACGACCCTTTAATATAGTTCATGTTGTGGTGACCCCCAGCCACAAAATTATTTTTGTTGCTGCTTCATAACTGTAAGTTTGCTACTGCTATGAATCATAATGTAAATATCTGTGTTTTCTGATGTTCCTAGGTGACCCCGGGCAAAGGTCATTTGACTCCCATAGGGGTCATGACCCACAGATTGAGAACTGCTGTTTTAGACTATATCTTCCTGTTTCTAAAGTATGAAATTCTTGTGTTTCAGGGTCAATCTGGGTTAAAAGGAGAAAAAGGTGATAGGGTATGTATTTCTTAAAATTTGGCTTATTTTTATTTCAAGAGTTAAATGTTGGCATCTGAAATTATAGAAATAATATTTCAATTTTTTAAAATTTAATTAACCAGGGAGACATTGCTTCCCAGAACATGATGCGAGCAGTTGCAAGACAAGTCTGCGAACAACTAATAAGTGGTAATTCATTGTTTATCATCTGAGTCTGTGAACAACTATTAAGTAGTAATCCATTGTTTACCATTTGAATGATTTTTAAAGTAATTCTGGGACAAATACAGAACTTGAGTCACAGTTGATCAGAGATGTTTCAAACTCATGTAGCTCTGTGCCTGAAGATGGAGTGCAGGCTAACCTTGAATTCAAGGCTCCCCCTCTGAAGCTTAGTTTGTGCTTCTCACAGCATGATCCTGAGGAACACATCTCCTAAAATTTCTTAACTTGCTTGTTAGAAATGAGAGTTCCTTGACCATGTTCTAAACTCAGTGAATTATTGTGCTTGGAAATGAGGCAAAAAAAATAATATATTTTTCAATGTACACTTAAAAAAGTTCTCATTTGTGCTAAACCCTGGGTATCATTGCCTTGGGTACCTAGAAAAATGACATACTGTCCTAATTTCAAAAGGGTTCTCTTTTGAGTGACATCATTCAGCCCACTGAAAGGCAGTGTATTCCAGAGCCACACCACACTTCAATAACTCTTACATTCACAATAAAGCTTATGGTTGAATTGAGCATTTTGTGGAAATGGCCATTGATCAAGGGTCATTTTGTACTGGGTGGCTGATGTACCTCATTTTCATTGTTTGTACTAATTAGAACACTTCCTGGAGATAAGAAAGGAGATGGATCTCCTTAGATGCTAAGGGAAAGCCACTTCCCAGTCTCACCCCCCCCCCCTCCTTCCTGGGTTTCTTTCTAATAAGACTTTCTATTTACAGGCCAGATGAGCAGATTCAATCAGATGCTGAATCAGATTCCAAATGATTACCATTCAAGTCGCAACCAGCCTGGCCCACCAGGGCCCCCAGGACCCCCTGGCAGTGCTGGAGCCAGAGGAGAACCAGGACCTGGGGGGCGACCAGGATTCCCTGGCACACCAGGGATGCAGGGACCCCCTGGTGAACGAGGTGGGCCTTTCTGGCTTTACACAGAGATAAAGGAAGAGCTTGCATGTGCCAGAATTGGGGCAGGTTGAAAGCATTTGGAAGGCAGAATTTGGCAAACAACTTCAGTGTTATTTAGACAGTCCAGATGAGCTGTCTGGGAGTCACCTTTCCCTTTAGTAATTTGCAGGTCACAGGTCTGTATCCTGGTGATGGGGGTGTGAGAAAACAGATGCTGTTTTCAGTAGATCTTAGTAGAGCTGTTTCTATCCATTGATTTCTCTTGTGGCTCTAATGGGAAGCAGCGTCTTGGCAAACGGAATTAGGCATCACTGTGTTGTGACTGTGGCAAGAACTGAACAGCAACGGAGGACATCTAAGCAGCCTGATGGTTTTAGGTCCAAATTCTTTCTGCTCCTTCATTCAAGACCTGGCACTGGTTCTAGGATATTTGTTTGACTTTAATTTCATGGTAGATAAATGAAATTGAAAGGGAGTGGGGGGAGAAAAATGGGATTTTTCTGCTTCCAGATGTTTTGGGACAGTGAATACCAGTTTAAGAGTTCTATAACCCTACTATTTGATGGTGTCAATGGTGTACACATACAGCTCATGAAGTCTACCTGAAGGGCCTGCTCTAAGATCTCTGTTTTTAATTACTATTTGACAATATATTAGGCATATTTGTATCCTTCAAATAATTCCCCTCTGACTTTCAGCCAGATTTGTTTCTTGGCCATGAATCTGGAATTACACAAATGTCTAGAAAGAATTTGGCTTAAGAAGTGAACTTCTGGGAAAAATTAGGTTCTGTTTTCACTAAGGAAATGAGTTACTTGAGTTATTATTATTTAAGATGAAAAATCATGTTTCCAGATAAAAATTTCCCATGCTTTTCTTTTCTTTCTTTCTTTCTTTTCTTTTCTTTTTTTTTTTTTTTGGGCTTCTTGTAGGTTTGCCTGGAGAGAAAGGTGAAAGGGGTATTGGGTCTCCAGGACCCCGAGGGCCGCCTGGACCCTCAGGTAGGTTGGTTAAGACATCAGATCGGGAAAGCCTGTAAAGTGTGGGAGGCAACTTCATAGCATCAGCTCTTTCCAATATGGCGGTCTGTCAGCGAAAATTCAGGTTGGATGTTCTCTTTGTTGAAGAGCACGCTCTATCAGGCGTTTGCTCACAGCCTCAGTATAGGAAGGCCTGGATGTCACTGACATAAAGAAGGACTCTCTTTGTAGGGACTTTCGTGTGATGTTTGTTGTTGTAGCTGTTTGTTTTTGTTTGCTTTATACCCTCCAAATACTATTTTTTCCCTAGTATTCTTCAATATGGAGTTATTAGAGTGAGAAAAATTAAGAGACTTGACACACATTTTCATTTGCAACATTTCCTCAGCATGTTTCAAGGAAACAATAGCTGTTTAATTGTTTTATGCATTGTTTTGACTAGGTTGAAAATGAATTTTTTTCTTTTATTTGAAGATTAAAAAAATCCTCTGTCTAAATATCTATGTCTGTCTGTCTGCATGTCTGTCTAAATATCTGTCTATTTATCATCTATTTATTTATGTGTGTTACATGTGTGTTTATTCCATGGTGTACATGTGGATGCCAGAGGACAACTTCTAGGAGACCCACAATATGGATCCTGGGAACTGAATTCTTGTTTTTAGGCTTGGCAGCAAGCACTTTTACTTATCAAGCCATTTTGCTGCCCCACATTTTTCTTATCTTTATGTGGTTTCTAGATCTTTGCATCAAGACTAGCTCTGTGGTTAAATCTTTGTTAATCATAACTAAGTGCCACTTTATCCAGAAAGAATGTTATTTGCTTCATGTAAACTGGAGATGTGGGCCAGATACTCACTTGGCTACCTGATGCAGCTGTTCCAGGCACCCTTGTCCCTGTATGAATGGGAGCAAACAAGAGAATTCACAGATAATTTTAGCTTGGCTTAATTCTTGCTAAATTAGTTTTCCTTAAATGAAATTGCTACATTAGTGAATTGCTGGCATTAATTCATCACAAGAAAGTTCTTTGGTTCACACTGGGAATTTCTTATAGAATTATTTTTTTATCATGCACTAGTGAATGGCGGTCTAATGTCAAGTTAGTGGAGATGTCACTTGAGTATGGGAGACTGCCTCAGGTGTTCTTGACAAGAAGGGAAATGTATTTGTTTTAACTTCACACTAGGTCCACAAGGAGAATCCAGAACGGGTCCACCAGGGTCTACAGGCTCAAGAGGCCCTCCTGGTCCCCCTGGTCGTCCTGGAAACTCAGGTATCCGAGGACCCCCAGGTCCTCCTGGATATTGTGATTCATCCCAGTGTGCCAGCATCCCGTACAATGGGCAAGGCTATCCAGGTATGTTGTTGCCATCATAAGGACCCCAATTCCTCAGTAATAGAGCCGTAGGACTGAAGGAAGGTAGAGTTAAGGATTTTGTGGAGATGTCAACTTTTTTCAGTTCTGCATTTTGAGCTTTGCTGTCTTCTAAAGCACAAAACACCTTTCACTAATTAGGATTTAAGTAACCATTTTCCCTTCCTGCATTTCTGGATTTACCAAACCACATCATAAACTTCTCCACAGCTCTCCTGGGAGTTAAATGAATGCTACCAATTCATGAGGGTTTTTTTTTTAAGGAATAGAGAGACAAATAAAAAAGAAATACAATTATAGAATGCTGAAAATATATACAGAAAGTGGGGAATCTAATTTACATGTGATAGCATAGTACAGCCAACTGAAATAGTTCACTGTCTGTGCCAGCCATGGAACCGATGCTTATCAAATCTGGAACTTAATATTTCTGTAGGGTTGTTAATGAAATTCTAGTGTTCCCCAGTTGTAGACAGCAGAAGTCTCTTGTGCCTGACATTGGGGGATGTGAGGTTTGGGAGGTATGTTGGTCTAGATAGAAGACTGTCATGTTGTGGTCAATGGTGACTTTTCATTAGTGCATCCTCATGCATCTTGCAAGTTTAAAAATGATACTGCTGTTTGATATGGTTTGCTACTAGCAAATAGTGCATGAGTAGTTGAATATCTAAATATCTATATATCTATATATTTATGTGCATAATTTTATATGATCAAAAGTAATAATGAATCCAGTGCATACTCCCATGCAATCCGTTCCTAAGATTATAATTTAATTCTTTGTAAAACAAATTTAAGTTATTACTGCCTTATGGCATATGTGAACTGAAAATATATGGATATATATATATATATATACTTTAACATTTACATAGATGGATGTGTATATATTTTTTTTTGCATAGTAATTCAACTTTTAAAAACTATCGTCTTTGACCTGTTTCAGGTTCCGGCTAACAAATTTTCTAAGTCTCCAGTGCTGCTTACAGTTTGAATACATGAAAATCCTGTTTCTGAGATGTTTGCGCACGTGCTTATTAGAAAATGAGTCTGTATGGAAATCTCACCACAGATATGGTTAACGAACTGGGTCGGCATCATACAGGAGGGTGGAGACTCGATACTAACTTGAATGATACAAAAGCAGTGGTGTCAGCCCGATGCTTTTCAGCAGTAATGTAGAAAACCATCTTTTAAAAAGTTCAAACACAGCCAGGAGGAGCCTTGGCTGTGAAGGACGTGCCTAATAAGCTACTAACCAGCAGAGATACGCCATGTTACAAAAGACAATTAACCTGGTTGAAGAGAAATGTCCTATGTAAATAATAAACTAATTGTGGCTTGAACATGATCTGGATGTGATCCTATCCACTAAAATTTTGTAACAACTCAACAGTCTGCTTCTGCACCAAAGCCTGCTGGCTGCTTGCTCTCTGCAGTAATAACAGCGAATGGATCTGCTCCCCTCTTGCTTGTTAGCGGTGTGTCTGAGTTCAACGCATGCGTGAGTTCTCAGTATTCCGTGTGTGTACTCTCAGTTTGTTTTTGTTTTTTTTTTTAACTGCAATTTTTCAAACCAATGGTTTAAGATCACCATTCCTTCCTGTTTGGACGTAGTCACAGGTGTTCCTCACCCACTAGCTGTAACTCTGTGTGAGACACAGCCGCGGGAGACAGTGGACTGTGTATGACCTGGCCACAGCTCTTTCGACCCGAGTCCAGTTTCTAGGCACCAATATTCTTCATGTCCTCAGCTCTCCGAGTTGTCCTTTGACGTGAGGAGTTTGAAGTCATGAACAGTTATTTAGGGATTTGCCAGAAATCCTGCCTATGTGCCATGTTTACAGTTCTTTGGCCCAATTTCTGGTCCTTCCCAGGTTTTGTCCATTGATTGTATTTACTGCTGGATCTTTGAAGGTGTGTCCTCCTCACCCCCCCCCCATTTGATTATCAAATTCTCTCTGCACACGTATGTGCACATGGAAAGAATTGGACCACTGTAACACATCTATTTATGGTTGTGAGATTAAGACTGGAGTGCCATCACCTCAGGTGACGACTTAACTTTTGCTGTGTATGTACCTTCCAAGTCATGCCATAACTGTAATGTTGAATCGGACAGAGCCTTATGTGCCCGAGGGTGGGGCCTACCTGCCTGATCGTGAGCCCTTCATCGTGCCTGTGGAGCCTGAGAGGACAGCAGAATACGAGGAGGACTACGGTGCAGATGAGCCTGAAGGGGAGCACCCTGACCACATGCGTTGGCGGCGCGCCCTGCGCCCAGGCCCTGGGCAGTGAACCTGAGACCGTGGGTTCACCGAGGTGGGAGGTGTTGGGATTCTCATTCACAGGTCAGACAGGGCAGCATACATCTTTTCTGTGATGTTTTCTTTGCATTGCTTCACCTACAAGTGCTCTTTTCTGACTGTAGGGAACCTTGTTTTTGCAGGCAGCCTAGCTCACAACAGTCTGTAGTCATCCATGCCTTTGCAGTTCAAATGCTTACAACAACACACACTGTTCACAGAAGCTGCAAGGAGAGAACACGCCCAGGGTGGGCTGTGGCAGCCAAACTTCTAGGTTAAGCAGCAGGCCCTGGAAACCAGAGCAGCTATATGTTTGGAAAGAGCCTTTATCTTTCTCAGTACTAATCTGCAATTCAATCACATCCCATTTCCAGTAATTCCTCTCCTAAAATCAAAATGGAGGGAAGCACCAGCTCACTGTAGTGTTTCACCTTTTTCCTCTTCCTCCTGCTATGCGTTAGGACACAGAATCTTAGTGTCTAAACAACCACAGACCTTCCACCACGTAGCTGAAGTTATTGTATCAACTGGATACTGTTCCATATCGCCGTAGACGTCCTTGTTTTGACACACTAACATTTCTGCCAAATTGCAGATTATTCTGCAGAAATGGAGTTGCATGTTTGTGTTGTATATTTAGAATGAACTTTTGCAGAACATATTTCTTAGTTATCAAAGCAGTTGGAAATGTCTGCAAGACTATGAACATAGAATTGCTGCTTTTATATTTTAACTGCAGATTGTGAATTTCACTGCCTTATATTATTTATTTCTGAAACAAAAGAGGCATTTTTCAATAAAACTACTGAAAATTTGACATGGCATAGTCTTTTTTTTTTTTTTAAAGGGCCTTTTCGAATGCTCAAGTGGTTGTTACAGCAAACAAATTCACATCCTTGGATACAGTTACAAATCTCGCTAATACTGTTAAATTATGCTAAATAACTTCAGATTTTTTTAAATGCTATGGTGAAGTCATTGAAAAGAGTGGTGAGAGCCTTTAAAAATCCGGCAGATTCCAAAGGTTTTATTAGGAATGTAGAGGATGTGTGGGCTGGTGGAAAAATAATGAGGTATCCTAGGAGACCCTAAACAACCAAACAATCTACAACCCACACAATTTTGTATGCATTTAATTATTTTCCTATACTTTACCCAATAGCAAATTTAATTGCAAAGAGGAAAATTCCTTAATGGAAAAATTTAATTTAGGTAAGCTCTTCTTTTCCACTTAAAAATGCAATAAAAGCATCCTAAATATCAAAGCAAATGATGTAAATGTCTGTTTGAAAAAACCAACATCAATTTAAAAGTGAGGGGTGGGCAGTGGAAGAGTTTCTCATGGGGCAAAACATGAATTGAATTCTCCTTGGAGTTTGAGATGGAAAAGCATAGATGATACATTAATGGAAGTCGGTTAAGAGGCTTTAAGTAGATTGGCAACTCATAGCATTTGTCTCTCACTCTCTACTTTTCACTTACATTTTAAAGCCAGAGGAGAACACTGAGGTTCTATCAGCCCCCCTCTTTCACTATAGGAAGAACTCAACTTTGCCACTAGTATCAGAAGAGGACTGAGGCTCCTCTTCCTCACTTTGTAGGTAGATACTTTCCTGCCCCTTCCCACCAGTCCCTTAACCCTTATTCTCTAGGCAGGAGCTTCCAAATCTCAAAGATGCCCCAATGTAGTTTCTGATTCATTTGTGATTTGGATGTTCCTTAAAGAACCCTGTATTAGGAGTCTGAAGATGGGTCCTCATGTCACTGACTCAGTGGGGTCACAGCTACATGATTTTTTTTTTTTTGAGACAGGGTTTCTCTGTGTAGCTTTGGTGCCTGTCCTGGATCTCACTCTGTAGACCAGGCTGGCCTTGAACTCACAGAGATCCACCTGGCTCTGTCTCCCAAGTGCTGGGATTAAAGGTGTGCACCACCACCACCCGGCCACAGCCACATGAATTTGAAGCACAAAGTAATGATTGACTAGATGTGTGTTTGGTTCATGATGTTTGTAATGTATTGGTTCACCACTGCCTTCTAAATTGCTTTGGAAGAAAGGACTGGGGTCAAGCCATTCCTGAACAGAGAATTAGTAAGGAGTTAGGACACATGTGATTTTTTTAATTGAAAATAATTTTTTTCATACAATTCTGACACATATGATTTTTATTTTTATAGCATATTTCATTATTAACTGTGCATATACTCAGTAAACTTTGAAGAGAAGAGATGACATAGTTTGGGTGTAAACAGTGACAAAATCCCAGAAAAGTCAAATCTATAGGTGCTGGTTTATTTATTTAAACTTTCTTGGAAGGGAATGCAGTACAACTCAAAGGGCATTCTTAATAATGTTTCAATGTGAGAACACTGTAACATCCATTGATGTCTACTTAGTATTTGAAGGTGAGGCTCTAGTTTTAAGAAAAGAGCCTGAGATTTCTATTGTCACAAGTTATTACTTTTAGTGAGGTCTATAGCAGGAAACAGCATCTACACAGATCCCAATTCCTGAATATTTCATATAGAATATTTTGTATAATAGAATTAACAATTTATCAAGTGCAAAAGTAGATTGCACATTTATTTTCTTAAATATGTGAGCATTCAAGCATTCATTTAGGTTTATAAAGAATCATGCTGTTTACTTCCATGTTATTTTTCCATACAAATGAAGTCAGTGTAATTTCCCTAAACATTTACTATCCATTAGACTGGATTAAGCACATATGAGTCTTTATCGCTTGGTTTTTATTATAGTTTCCTCATCAATGAGAAGGGTTTGGACTCAACAGTCATAAAGTGATATAAGTGCTTCATGAAATTAACCACTTTTTGCACAGAATGGCAGTGGTTGCTGCTGTTTTCAAGGACATTATAGATACTAAGCAACATTGGCTTCTACGTTACTTAAGGTTTAATGTGGACATCTGCCCAAGCAAACACTCATTAACCTTTGCCTTCTTAGATCAGGCTACTTAAGGTCAGGAACAGAATCATAGTCCTTTCCTTTTTTAGAAGGGCCTGCACTCCCTGTCTTCGACTCCAAAGTCTAGCCCAGTTCCATGCCAATGTTCAATTGCACAACCCTCAGGGCATGCTTCATGCTCAGGAATAGCTGTCCAACACGAATCAGATCCTCTGTGTGTGTGTGTGTGTGTGTGTGTGTGTGTGTGTACACGTGTGTGAGTGTGTGTGTGTGTGTGTGTACATGTACTTCTGAGTTTTTTTTTAAAGAATGAGAAAGAACATGAAGTTGAATGGGTAAGGAGAGGATCTGATAGGAACTGCCGAAAAGGAAATAATATGTGTAGCGTGAATCTTAAATGGTCTTACTAATAAAATCAAACCTAAGGCCAGTTATTTTGGTGAATGCAGAAAGATGAGAGAAGCAGAACAAGCCACAGCCACCTCACCTCGCCTCCCGTTTCCTCAGACTGGATGCCTCTGAGTTCTCATCCAAATAGATCTCAGCTGAACTGTTGCTCAAAAGCCTAAAAGCTTAATCAGCTAAAAGCTTCTAGTTTCTCGTCTTCACGCCTTATATATCTTTCTGTTTTCTGCCATCACTCCCTGGGATTAAAGGTTCACTTCTTGGGATTAAAGGCGTGTGTCACCATGCCTGGCTGTTTCCAATGTGGCCTTGAACTCACAGAGATCTAGAGGGATTTCTGCCTCTGGAGTGCTAGGATTAAAGGTGTGTGTGCCACCATTTTCTAGCCTCTGTATCTAGTGGCTGTTCTGTTCTTTGACCCCAGATAAGTTTATTAGGGTGTACAATATTTTGGGGAACACAATACCATTACAAACATTATCAAAATAAATATTGTCAGAAATTCTCAAAAAATAAATAAAAACCATAAAAGTGTTTCCCAGGTACCTCAAACTTAACAGATTTATTAGGATTAGGTTCAGCTATAATAGAAAGCAACAAAGTAAGTGGTTTTAAGAAGAAATTCCTTGGAACCCAGCTATGTAATCCCAGCTATTTGGGAGGCTTTTGTAGGGAGATTACAAGTTCAAGACCAGTCTGGGAAACTCTGGGAGAACGTGTCTTAAAACAAAACAGACTAATAAAATAAAATTCTGGGTATCTAACTTAATAGTCAAATTCTTGCTGAGTGTGGTAAGGCCCTGGGTACAGTCCTTAGTACCAGAGAACAAATGTACCATCACAACAAAAGATCCCTTTATTTCTTGTGTGTAAGGAGGCGTAGATTCATGCTTTTATATTTTACTGCTCCTCCCTTTGTGGTTGTCATGGTTAAATTAAGGTAATGGCCTATGAGAGTTAATAGAGCTATAATTATCAGATTGAGAAAGAGGAAAAATAAAGCATCATTCGATGCATATTCTTGAAAGCTGCAGGTACAATGCATACTACAAATATGTATCTGGAACTTAGCCTTTTTGTAATATCTGCCTCTGAAGGAAAACAAAGAATGTTGTCTGTCTTTGGAGTTGTCATTTGCCCAGTTAAAATGGCAGCTCTATGTCATTTACACCAGCAGCTACCCATTTATTTATTCAGGGTAGAAACGTGAGAGTCATTGTAATTGTGCCTTCTGCTTCCCACTGTAAGTCAACCAAAGCTACATAGTTTTGTCACACTGTTTTCATCATAGTCACACCATCAGTTCAGTAGACATCCCAGTGAGTGGTCCTAATTGCTTTCCTTGATGAAAAATCTGGCATCTTCTGGAAGATTTCAGCATCTATGTTGGATAATAAATCCAATATTCTCAATTATTTTAGCTTTTTATCTTTAAAGACTTTTCTTTTACTCAAGCTTGGCTACTCAAACTTTCCAAGGTATTAATACAAATTTGTTACAAACTGCCAGTTCTTTAAAATCACTGAGAGTGACACTCTGTCCTCTTGGTGCTTCCTGCTTACCTGCTCAAATACCCCCAGTGCTTCATCCTCTGGTTTTGTTATAACCCTCTGTGCTTTCCTTGTACTTCAGGCCCTCCTTGTCTTCATGTGATGCTTCCACAGCTTGATGTTTGAGCTATGGTTGAATGCTATGTTTACTGAATATCCTTAACTGAATGACATGCTCATTTCATTTTTGTTTGGTCATTGCCCATTGGCTTTAGTTATGCTTAGTTAACATTATTGTCTTAGAATTCTATTGCTGTATCAAAACACCATGACCAAAAGCAACTTGAGGAGAACAAGGTTTATTTCATCTTATAACTCTCAGGTTATACTCAATCATGGAGGGAATTCAGGGCAGGAACCCAAGGCAGGAACCCAGAGGCAGGAACTGATGCAGAGGCCATGCAGGAGCGGTGTTTAGTGCCTTGTTCCTCACAACTTTCTCAGTCTTCTTTTGTATATACTCCAGGACTAACTGCTCCGGAATGGCACTGCCCACAGTAGACTGGCTTCTTTGACGTCAATCATTAATAAAATGTCCCATACACTTGATTGTATGCCAATCTGGTGGGGCATTTTCTCAGCTGAGGTTCCATCTTTCCAAATGACTCTAGCTTGTGCCAAGATGATAAAGCACTAACCAGGACAATTGCCCTCCTTCAATTGACACACCAATGAATTACTAGTAAACTGCAACCTTTCCTTGGTAATCCCTAGGACCACATATTAACATCAACATCTCAATATAAAACACACTTTGTTCTAAAAGTTCCACAGTTTTAAAGAGCTCAAATACTTTAGAAATTTAGTCTCTTTAAAATATCCAATCTATGCAAAACTCCAAGATCTCTGTTAAACTCCAATTTGGGCTGAGACAGCTAAAATTGAGGGCCATTTGTGGGATAGTATGCAAAGCTTCCCCATTTAGAAGAGAATCTAAATGAAATCTCCAAATAGTGGGGGAGACAGAGTCCCCATTGACTATTTCTTGCCACCAAGCAAAGCTTCAAGTACCAGGATTGGGTTACTTCTAATTGAGTTGTTGGCCAGAGGGATCCCACAGGAATCCCTAAACCACTCAGGCTATTGCCAAAACTATAGGTTGCTTCCCATAAACTGACTGGCAAGGCTCCATTGCTGCAGGCAACACCTATACAACTCACCAAACATCTAGAAGTCCAGTTGGTGCCTACATAGAGCCTTCACCCCCTACGTTCTAGCATTTTTGGTACAGAAAGGTATTCTGCATTTTACCAAAGAGGAAACATAAACATCAAGCCAGCCACAAACTTTCTGATCTACAATGGTATCCTGTCTGCAAGATATGCTAGGGCAATGGTGGCACAAAGCTTGTGGGAGTAGCCAACCAATGTCTGATTTGACTTAAGACTGCTCCATGAGATAGAACTCATACCCAACACTGATTGGGTGACCAAGAACCAGAGAGTAGATAGCACATACACTTAGGGTAAAACCCAATACTACTGGTCTAAATAAACAGGCAAGCAAGCAAACAAACAAATAAAAAATGCAGTGTTATGGAGTTTGTGAGCCCTGGGAAAAGATCATAGATCCAGTGCAAGTATAATGAAAAGATTTATTGATTAGCAGCTAGCAGGACACAAAAATCTCTAAGCCAAATTTGAGATTGCCATGAAGGAGAGGTATGGGGAAGGGTATTTTAAAGGCAAAAACCACAAGAAGACATTCAATATTTATGCAAGCAGCAAAATTTGGTCAGTTTTGCCATGTTTAAGTGGCAATTCAAAACAATAGCAGAACAGACTTCTCAAACAGAACAATTCAAAACTTAACAGACAACTCAAAACAATCTTTGTGTATCTGCATAAGCAAGTTACAGAAGCAAAAAAAAAAAAAAAACCACAGACATAATATAACAAGTAGATATTCACAAGTGTACATTTTTGGGTGGGGTCACTGAGTCAGGGTTTCTGGAAATTTATCTTTCCAGAATCAAGGGACTGGAGTCAGAGACAAACAGCTAATGGGTACCAAGACAGATGCCTAGCATAATTTCATTAGCCATCACAGTAGCTACAAAATGACTCCTAATGGCACATTCTGTTCCACTCACATTAGTACCTTGCTCATCCTTCATCAGAAGCTTCTTTCTGCAGCATATGGGAACAAAAACCAAGACCCACAGTCAGATATTATGCAGAGAGTGAGAGATCTTGGAACACTCAGCCCTAAATGGAATCAAATTCCTTCCCGCAGGGATCAGGGAACCCTGCAGAAGAGGAAGCAGAAAGAGTGTAAGATCCAGAGGGGAAGGAAGACACACACACACACACACACACACACACACATACACACACACACACACACACACACACACACACACACACACACAAAACAAAACAAAAAATCAAAACCAAAACCAAGGCTCCCTAAATTAACATGATCAAAGCTCATGTGAACTCTCAGAGACAGAGGCAGCATGCATATGGCTTGCACAGGTCTGCACCAGGTCCTCTGAGTATATATTATGGCTTCCAGTTTAGTGTTTTTAATGGGACTCTAAGGTGTTTGAATGCATGGGTCTCTGACTCCTGTGCCTTCTCTTGGGCTCCTTTCCGTCTCTTTGTTTGTCTTGTCCAGCGCTGATGTGATAGTATTTATTTTATCTTACATTTTATTTTGTCATATTTTATTATTATTCCGTTGAAGTCTGTTTGTTTTTTAATGAGAGACAGAAATGGAGTGGATCTGGATGGGAGGGGAGGAACTGGAGAACCATAATCAAGATATAATATGTTTGAAAAAAGTGTTTTCAATAAAAGGACAAAAAATAAAATAAAAATAAAAATCTGACAAAAAAATCTCTAAATAGCATAAGCATAGCCTATACCTAACCAAAATATGATTCTGTACTAGCAAAAACAATAATGAATAGTGAATAATTATTTTAATTAATAATGAATTAAATAAAAAATTGACACACATATTAAAAAAAACAACCAAAACTCCAATGTACTTATAAAATATCCAAAATCTGTCAACTGTGGACTCCAAATTTAAATCCAAAATTCAACAGGGTAAACATTTCAGTGCTTAACATCTGGGACCCGCCCATGGTCCCTGGGTTCCACAGGGCTTTGGCAGCTCCATTTCTCTGGCAATGCCATCTGAAGCACACAGAGGTTGCTTCCAGGCTCAGGCCAATGGCACTCTATAGATGGTGCTGTACTTTGTGATCATCTCACAGTACTGACATCTCCAAATTTCTAGGGTCTTTGTAGTAACTGGGTTTTACTTTCACCAATAGACTCTACTGACTTCTCCTCAGGGACTCTGACCTTGCTACATGGTGCAAAACATCAACTTCTCTCCATGAGGCTTTCAATTCTGTAGTTTCTACTTCAGTGGCCTCTCACAGCTTCCCATAGTGCCAGGCCTCAACTGCTGTCCATGACTCTTCATGCCTTCAAACCTACTACAACCCAGAAAACTCTTATGCAATACCAAGTCTGGTTGCCAACACTAGTGAAAGCCTTGGTCCCCTTTGGGCCATAGCTTCTGGTTGCTGACTCTGAGGAAACACTTTTTGGAAGATTTTGTCTCAGTGATGTTGAGTTCATCTTCTTTTTTTAAATAATTAATTCTTTTTATTTAAAAAATTTCATACAATCTATTTTGATCATATTCTCTCCCTTTCCCTGACTCCTGTTTTTTTCCATATCCCTAGCCACTAACTTCATGCTTTTTCTCTCTCTTTTATTCTTTCTTTAAAAAGGGCAAAAACAAAACAAAACCCCCCACAAAAACACAAAATCAAAACACACTAAAACCAAAACCAAAACCAAAGCCCAAATAAGACAAAAAAAAAACAAAACAAAAAAACAAACCAAAACCCAACACAAAACCATTCATAAGATGCACAAACAAAACAGAACAGAAAAGCAACAAAAAAAATCTGTGTGTGTTGGTTAACTTCTTATGGAATGAGGCCTGCTGTGGAGTGTGGTTGATATACCCAGTGACACTCCATTTAGAAAAATGATTTTCCCTTTCCCAGAAGGTATCCATTACAAATGGCTTCTTGGTTAGGGTAGGACTTTGTGTCCATTCCTCTTTTTCCATGCTCAGATTTAGTATGCTTTGAAATTATGCAGGTCTTGTGTATTCTGTCAGTATCTGTGATTTCATGTGTGTTCATTCTACTTCTGTATGGCATTGTTTCCTTGGGGATATCTACCAACTCTGGCTTATACAGTCTTTCCACATCCTCTTCTTCGTAGAGAGCTGTGCCTTGAGCTGAAAAGTCTGATAAAGACATCCCACTAAGGACTGAGTGCTCCAAAGTCCCTCATTCTCTGTACATTATCCAGTTGTGGCTCTCTGTCCATTCTCATCTACTGCAAGAAGAAGCTTCTCTGATGAGGGTTGGCCAATGCACTGATCTATGGGTATAGCAATATGTCATTAGGAGTCTATTTCTTGCTATGTTCCTTTAGCAGAATAATAGTAGTAGGTTTTCGCCTAGGGCCCATCACCCATCGAATCTCAGCTTCTTGGCCACTTTAACAGTGACAGGTATGGGATCCATCTTGCAGGATGGGACTTAAATCTAGTCCAAAAAAAGTGGTTAGTTATACCCATCACATTTGTGGCACTATTGCACCAGGACGTCTTGCAGGCAGGTCACTGGTGTAGGCTACAGGGTTTGTAGCTGGATGATATTGATGATTACTTCTCTCCTGCAGTAGTGTGCAGAGTACCGTGCAGCATAGTGAAAGCTAGTCAGTTGGCCCGGCCCTTCCAATTGGAAACGGTTCAGTTTCTTCATGTTTTATGACATAAGTAAGTTATGTCCTCAGCAACAGGGCCTTACCATTAGGTTATTGAGAGTAGCCAATAGCTTTTGCAATAGCCTGTGTTGTTTGCCATAGGGAGTCTATGGAACCATTTTGGCCAAGGAATCAGCAAGATGTAACCTGCTTCTGGCACTGGAGGTCTTACTTGATGGCATACAATGTTTAGTTGGAGCATTGTCTTTCTCATTATATAGTGACTTCGTTTAAGTTCCTTTCTTAATGTATGTATTTTAGGAAGCTCTATGGTAGTAGATCTCTATATGGTTTTTAAAAAGGCCTTTAGTATTAGTTGTCCTTCCCCATATTCCTTCCTTTATCCTTCTATCCCATCTCTCTCTTCTTTTAGTCCTTCCATTCTAGTTTCCCCTTTATCTCTTGGAAGACTATCTACTCCCCGCTACTTCCTTACTTGCTATCTAAGTTCTATGGTTATTCTGAACAGAACACACATATCTAAAGCTTAAAAGCTAATATCCACATACAAGAGGAAACATGAAATATTTATCTTTTTGCTTCTAGTTCTACCAATTTTCCTGCAAATTTCCTTTTTATTAATACTTGAATAATTCTCTGTTGTGTAAATGTACCACATTTTCATTATCCACTGATTGGTTGATGGACATTTAGGCTATTTCCAGCTTCTGGCTATTATGAATAGAGCTTCAATGAATGTGGATGAGGAAGTATCTATGTAGTAGTATAATGTAGAGTCAGTGGGTATGTGCCCAAATCTGGTTTATCTGGATCCTGAGGTTGAGTAATTTTAAGCTTTTTGAGGAACTTTCACACTGATTTCCATGGTGACATACCAGTTTGCACACCCACCGGTAAGGAATGAGTGTTTCCCTTTCCGTTCACCCTCCCCAGCATGTACTGTCATTTGTTTTATTGATCTTAACCATTTTGACTTGGGTAAGATGAAATCTCAAAGTAGTTTTAATTTTCATTACCCTGATGGCTATGAAACTTGAACATTTTTGAAAAGTGTTTCTCAGCCATTTGTATTTCATCTTTTGAGAACCCTCTGTTATTTGTTTTCTTTATGTTCAGTTCTTTCTAGTACATTTCATACTCTAGATACTAACCCTTATTACAGTGGTTATCAACTTTCCTAGTGCTGGGACCCTTTAATACAGTTCCTCATGTTTTAGCGACCCCCCCACCATAAAATTATTTTGTTATTACATCGTAACTGTAACTTTGCTACTGTTATAAATTGTAATATAAATATCTGATATGGGGTCCTGACCTGCAGGTTGAGAACCACTCACTGCTTTACCAGGTTATGTAATTGTTTTTTTTTTTAAACCAGAAATATAACTTTATTTACATTACAGACTAAAAAAGTAAGAAATGTTTACCTTACAAATAAATATTTTTAACCTGGGTTAGTTGCATTCCTAGAAAATCATATGCTATATATTATTATAACTATTAATTAATTTTATCCTTAGCAGAATTATAAAGGAAAATAAAATTTTTGACATATGCCCCAATTCCAAAATTTCAAGTTTTTAATTGTTAAAGGTCTTTTCCTATCTGTAAGCTGCTGGTTTGCTTGAATGATGGTGTTTGTTGCTATATAGAAGTTTTTTTTTAGCTTCATAGGGCTCCATTTACTAATTGTTGGTATTAATTTCTGGTTTTATGTTGAGGTCCTTGATCTGTTTGGAGTTGAGTTTTGTGCAGGGTGATCAATAAGATCTATTTTCATTCTACATACAGTCATCCAATTTGACCAGAATCATTTTTTGAAGACGCTCTCTTTTCTTGAGTATGTTTGTGACTTATTCATCACAAATTGGATGTCTGTAGGGTGTGTAGAATTATGTCTGGGTCTTCAGTTTAATTCCATTGACCAACATACCTGTTTTTCTGTCAATACCATACTGCTTTAGTACTATATCTCTGTAGTAAAACTTAAAATTTTGGGTGGTGATAATTCCAGGAATTATTTTATTGTTCAGGATTGTTTTAGCTGTCCTAAGTTTGTGTGTGTGTGCATATGTATGTACATTAAGTTGAATATTGTTTCTTTCAGTTTCTGTGAAGAATTGTTTTAGAATCTTGATGAGGTCTGCACTGAATCTCTAGGTTGCTTTTGGTAGAATGGCTATTTTCACAATATTAATCCTACTGATCTATAAGCATGGAAGATCTTTCCATCTTCTGATTTCTTCTATTTTTTCTTCAGATTCTTAAAGCTTTTATTATACAAGAGTTTCACTTGCTTGGTTAGAGTTATTCCAAGATATTTAATTTTTTATGTTACTATAAAATGTCTTATTGCTCTAGCTAAGACCTCAACCTCTATATTGACTAAATATAGAGAGAATGGAAAACATTGTCTTGTTCTTGATTTTAGTGGAAATGCTTCAAATTTTTTTCCATTTAGGTTGACATAATATGTATGGTTGCTGTAAATAGCCTTTATTATGTTGAAGTATGTCTCTTGTATCCCTAGTATCTCTAGGACTTTTATCTTGAAGGGTGCTGGAGTTTTGTCAAAGGCCTTTTGTTCACCTAATGAGATGTTCATGTGGTTTTTGTCTTTTAGTTATTTATGTTTTTTGATTTTCATATGTTGGACCAGTCTTGCATCTCTGGGATGAATCCAACTTGACCATAGTGGATAATCTTTTTGATGTGTTCTTGAATTTTGTTTGCAAGTAGTTTATTGAGAATTTTTGGATCTATGTCCATAAGAGATATTAATCTATAATTTTCTTTTTTGGGGTCAATTGTGTATTTTTGATATCAGGGTAATAGTCACTTCATAAAAAGAATTAAGAAATGTACTTTCAATTTCTATTTTGTGGAATAATTTGAGACATATTGACATTAGTTCTTTGAGGGTCTGGTAGAATTCCATACTGAATCCATCTGACTCTTGGTCTCTTCTTAATCCCAGGTGATTCTTCAGCCCCAGATGACCAGTATTGATTGTTCCAGCAATGAAAAGGCATCCCTTTAGTGGTTCTTATTCACAACCAATTCTTCAGCCCCATCTGACTAAATCCATAGATTCTTAATCCAAAATATGAAACAGCCAAGCCAGGTCTCAGTAGTTTCATTGCATTCAACATTCTTATCTTCCAAGCTTCCACAGACTAGACCACTGAGCTCTGAACACTCAACATCTCTCCCAGCTCAAAGTTCAACCGCCATCATAATACTCTCAGAACCACACAGTCAGGCCTGTCAAAGCAATTTAATTCTCTTACCAATTTCTGTCTTAGTTTTCTATTATTGTGAAGAGCCACTGTGATGAAAATCACCTTGGGTGGAATAGGTTTATTCAACCTTACAACTCCCAGGTAACAGTCTATCACTGAGGGAAGTCAGAGCAGGAACCTGGAGACAGGAACTGATGCAGAGGCCTTGGATGAGCAAGCCAATAAGCAGCATGCCTCTATGGCCTCCCGTTCAGTTCATGGGTTTGTGGATGTTTCCATGGGGCTTTCAGGGTCCCTTTCCAGTGTTCATTTATTTTCAAGATGACCTCTTCTGATGACCACTCAACTTTGTTTTCATGGAATAATTCACAGATTTGTTTTTGGCTGGTCTGAGATCCTCTTAGAAGAGATTCCAGCAGGGTCATCCAAGTCTTGCTACCTAAGAAGTCTATTTGATGACAGGAGACTCAAGCCTCCTTGTCAAGTCAAATGAAAGAAAATTATCCTTGAATGGCCTTTCTATGCCCTGCTGAATTGCATTTATTTCTCACCATTAAATACATATGTATGTAAGTTAACTCAGCATGTCTACTATGTCAGAGATCACCACTGTGGAATACCATGCCTGTCATGCAGGCATCCTTCAGTCTCTGTGAGCAATTTTTCTTAGACCCTCCTTTGCATGACTCACTTCAGGGGAGGGTTTGAATCATCCTGTTGTGGATGGGCAAAGCCACAGCTCTTCCCTAAGACAAGGATTACTGATTTCAGCAGATTCCTGGTTCTCATCTTTTCAGATATAGGCTATGGGGATGATGGAACAATAACATCTAATGGCAGAGTTGATTCCTCCTCTTCCTTGAGGTCCTCTGTAACTGTACTCTGTGGTTCTCTTTAGAATGTGAGTAGTCAGTAATTATTGTTTTCACTGCCTCAAGTTTTGAGTCAAGAGTAAAAGTTCCATTTAATAGTGTGCAACCAAATAAACCAAACTCCCTGGCTCCTTTATCCTTCTGTTATACCTGTGTCCTGAATCTCTAACTTCAATTGCTTTTACCTTATATTTTGAGATGTAGTCTTTTATTGGATCTGGAGATTTGTTTTGGTTAGGCTGGATGACTAGCAAGCTTCTGGGATCCATCTGTCTGCATCCTGCCTCTTGTGCTGCCCTTGAGCTTATGGATGCGCATGGCTGAGACTGACTTCTACATGTGTGCTGAGGATCTAAACTCAGATCTCTTGTTTGTACAACAAGTACTTTCTTTCCCTGGTACTCTCTCTGTCTCTAACTTGGGGTCCTGACTTGTCTAAGCCTCTGCAGATGCTAGACTTCTTGTCTGTTGGATTTTGATCATTTTAAAATTAAAATGCTACTATTGATCTCTACAGAAATTGAATCTTTGAAAATATTTGACTGGGGAAATAGAAAAGCATCTTTGAATGCACCAACTATCATGGGAAGAAGGAGGTTGTTAGAACTGCAAGGAACTAAGCAAAGGACTGTCAGAGGAAGCAGAGTTCACCTGCTTCCCTAGAGTGACTCCGGGGTAGACACCACATGGCCAAGAGCTCATATTTAGTGATTCTGTCATCGAGGGACATTTTTTCTTGGGGGAGGGGGCTGGAAAAGAAATGAGTATCATATCCAAACTTGTAAGATAGGGGTTAGGGAGATGGCTGAGTGTGTATGTGTTCATTGCCAAGTTTGACCTGAGTTGAACCCCCAGAACCAGCATAGTAGAAGAAGAGAACTGACTTTTACAAGACTTCTGACCCCCACCCATATTTGAATCATATGCTCTTTTTAAAGGTAACATTATACAAAGATGGAATTTCAAGTTAAGTGTTAAATTAACTCTTTTTAAATTGGAAACATTCACGCTTCTGGAGGCTTGAGTCATGCCTTCAGAAATAGAATTACAAACGCACCTTCATAAAATGTGCTGCTTAATGCTTCTTTTTCCTCCTCCATGAGTACTCCGAAGATCTAGTCTTTTCTCCCAGAGTCCTGAAACTTACTCCTTTGAAGTAGATCTCTTGAGATTGGGCTGGTCTGGGTTGGGTTTAGTGGTGAATGAGAAGCAACAGCAGGGGACTGGGGGAGACTGTAGTGATGTTTCCTTGGGACTGCTGGGACCTTCACTAGACTAATTGTTCGGACTCCTCCTGTCCTCAGTTTAGATTTCCCAGGATGCTCTCTCCCCAAGCTCTTTATTCTTAGGGCAGAACCCAAATTCTGCCTTTCCGTTTCTGGATGCTTCCCAGCTTTTGTTTATTTATTCATTTTTTTCAGCTCTCTCACACCTCTGTCAATTGTTCTGTCGTTAGAGTTTTATCACATCCTCTGGAAAACCTTTTTCTTCTTCTGGGACTTTGAATGAGACAAAAGGGGGGCACTATTTAAGAAATTATCATTGAATAAGAATTAGAAGTTGATTGGCCACTAATTACTTCAGTAAAAACAAGAAATCATTTTACTTTTCAGACTTTATTTACCCCATATAAAAAGGGCAGGAAATTATCTTCCAATTCAAAATCAAATTGGGATAAATGATTGCAAGAGAAAGTAGCAGGTTAGACTTGGGAATAAAAAGTCGTTTTCAGAGGGCCCAACCAGCTGATATGTGCTGGTTAAACTGAAAGTCATCTCAGATGTTATAGGGGGATTAAAAAACCTATCTATCTATCTATCTATCTATCTATCTATCTATCTATCTATCTATCTATCTACCTACCTATCTATCTATCATCTATCTATCTATCTATCTATCTATCTATCTATCTATCTATCTAACTATCTATCTACCTACCTAATCATCTATCTTGATTTTTTTGGGGGGTCAGGGTCTCTAAGTAGAGGCAGAAATTTTATTTTTCCAGGAGAATACCAATGATAATCTCTCAAGCCCTGTATAATGCAGAGCTGGATTTCCTCCTTATAAGGAAGACAAAACCAGCTGCAATGACATAGGAAGCCAGTAAGAGCTGCAGTTGGGAGGAGTTCTTGTGGGATTAAGTGTTCTTTTCCTTGATTCTCAAATGCTGTTATTTGTAATAGAAACGAACAAACCAACCAACCAACCAACCAACCAACCAACCAACCAACCAACCAACCAAAAAGCTGACCAAGAATAATTGACATCTGCAGAGCATAGTGACCTGAAAACTCAAGATCCTGTGAACTTGTGCCTTCTGGTGTTCTAGGTCCACTTTAAGGCTCTGTGGTAGTTTGAATGAGAATGCCCCCAACAGGCTCTTATGTTTGAATACTTGGTCCCCAGTTGGTGGAACTGTTTGGGAAAGATTAGGACGTGTGGTCCTTTTGGAAGAGGTGTGTCACTAGCCAGCAGGCTTTGAGCCTTCCAAACAACTGTTACCATTTCAAGCTAACTCTCTCTTCTTCCTGCTTGCTGTTTGAGATGTGAGCTCTCAGCTGTTCCTACCGCCATGCCTTCTCTTCACCGTCATGGGCTCTAACCCTCTGGAAGCATAAGCCCAATTAAATGCTTTCTTTTAGAAGTTTCATTGGTCATGGTATTTTATTTTATCACAACAGTCAAAAAACAACTAATACAGGTTCAGTGTCTTTATCTATTCCACTCTGAGGCTTTGTCATGTCCTATTTTTCTACTCCAGATGGGCTCACTCACTCTCTCTTTTTTCATTTTTCTTTTTTATTTTGATGTACTGCTATGACTTTTTCAGAAGGCTGACAATAAAACTATCAAGTGTGGGGATGAATAAGAGGCTGTGGAGAGAAAGCAAGCAGAGGAAACTGATCAAGAGAACAGAAAGAAAGATTTGTCTCAACGGGAAGAAGAACGATCACTACATTATTTTAACTTTTTAACTGTGGTAGAAAGCAAAAGAATCTCAGTGGTATTTTCCAAACCTTTTGTTTCATATTTAATTTGGAAACAAAGGCCAAAAAAGAAATCCTAAAGGTGGTGTGATGTTTCATCTTGCTTGAGACCTTGATGAAGTTTAGAATAACCAGGCAACTAACCTCTAACACTGTATGGGAGGGGATTTTGGTTAACTGAAGTAGAAAGACTCACCCTAAGTGTGTGAGGTAACATTCCATGGGCTGGGGTCTGAGACTGAATGAAAAGGAGAAAGTGAACTGAGCCTAAGCACCCCTCCATTGCGGTCTACGTCCTGACTGTGGACACATGTGACCACCTGCTTTCTGCTCCCACCGTCATACCTTCTCTGCCATGACAGTGTGTCCTTTGTAGGTATAAGACAAGACAAACCCTTCCTTCCTTGAGTCACCTTGCCAGACATTTGTCACAGCCGTGAGGCAAACTACTAAGAAAGGCAGTGACTCACAAAACTTGATATTCATATAAATGTTGGGTACATGTGCTTACAAGAAAGCTCGTGAATAATGATAACCTGGGAAATTTTGAAAATGAACAAATGGAATAATAATCACTACTAGAATTTGTTCGTTATTTTCTCTTCATCATACAAAATGACAGAACATTAGTTGGAGTTAGCAGAGGCATTCCCACTAAAACTGCAGCCCTGTTTAATTGATTTCTGTGTTTGAAATAGCTTCTCTAGGGTCTTTCAAACCCAAGATGCAGGCAGGCACTATAACACCACTACTGTACAGGTTCTGTTTTGAAGTCCTTCTAGCTTTTATCAGTCAAGTCTCATTTCACTTGGGATTTATTTTTTGAAATCAGAATCAACAACACATGAAGGCTCCAAAAAATTCCTCATTTAAGAAGCAGCTTGAATCAATTCAGCTTTGGCACATTAGAGAAAGACCCAAACATTTCATTCTATTATGTCATGTTTTGGCGTATGCAGTTGTCCCTCCATGTCCATGGAGGATTGGCTCTGTGACCCTACAGATGCTAAACTCTGTGGTTGCTCAAGGCTCTGTATGAAATGGCTGGTATTTGCACATCATCCACACTCATTCTTCAATACCTTAAGATTTGTTGCTGTTGTTGTTGTTTTGAGGTGAAGGTCTTGCTATGTTGTCCAAGAAGACCTTGTCTTCTAGGCTCAAGCAATCTTTCAGCTTCAGTTACCTGAATAATTGGGACAATAGACTCAACATTCAGTGCTCTCATATAATGAAAATAAGTTCTAGATTACCTATAATACCTAATACAATGCGAATGCTGTACAAATAGTTGCTATGTTATGTTTTTTAAAGGAATGATGAGAAAAGAGAAATCTATACATATTCAGATCAGGTAGTTTTCCTCTTAAAATACAATCTGTTGTTAGTTTAATGTATGAATGTATGTGGGACCCACAGATCTGGAAGGCTGACTTCCACTGTCAGCATTCACACCACTTTATTCTGTTGACATCTGCATCCCCTTGTTGCCTTACTCACAACTTACGTTTCTGTTCTCCAAAATCATCAGGGAATTATTCAGGATGATTAATAGAGAATATGATTTAAATTTAGAAACTATCGGAACCTGGGGACAGGAGTAGAGAAAGCAGGCAAGAGTAATAGAAAAGATGAGCTGGGTTCCCAATTCTCAAACATATTGTAAGTATAATTATTCTTTCTTGATATCCACCACAAATTAGAAGGAACGGTTTTATTTCTCCCAAGAATGCAAGAGTAATCATTTCTACTCAGTGGTAAATCTAAATACTTTCTAGTTATACTGTGTGGCGTAGTCATTTTGCTGGAATGACATGAAATAGTCATGAGAACTGAAATAAGTTTCCTAAATCACAACTACTGCACAAGCTTCAGCTATAGTCCCTAATGAACTTTTAAATTATGAGTCAATTATAATTTTTGACCATTTTTAATTAAGAAATTTTGATGACTGCCATTGACTATAACATTCCCTTCAGTATTTTGGTTGGAATTTAGCAAAGGAAGGTAGCAATGTGACATTAAATAGATACATCAGATAGTCCATGTGTAGTAAATCTGAAAGTCAAATTATACCCATCATCCATATTATAGATTCAATACAATGTTACAAAATTTCCTCTTTGTATTTATTTGGTGAGATAATTTATTACAACACTAATGATAATAAGTCAAAGTAGGTTACTAAAAATAGAGTTTAGGCCAATCCCCCAAAAGACTGACAGTACCTTTAGAATGAAACTTAGGTGTAGTTGGTTTTTTTTTTACCTCTTTGCTCTTTGGGGGCTCGGCATCCAATTTACAAATAAATACAAGAAGACTTATCCTTTCTTTCTTTCTTTCTTTCTTTCTTTCTTTCTTTCTTTCTTTCTTTCTTTCTTCCTTCCTTCCTTCCTTCCTTCTTTCTTTCTTTCTTTCTTCCTTCCTTCCTTCCTTCCTTCCTTCCTCCTTCCTTCCTTCCTCCTTTCTTTCTTTCTTTCTTTCTTTCTTTCTTTCTTTCTTTCTTTCTTTCTTTCTTTCTTTCTTTCCTTCCTTCCTTCCTTCCTTCCTTCCTTCTTCCTTCCTTCCTTCCTTCCTTCCTTCCTTCCTTCCTTCCTTCTTTCTTTCTTTCTTTCTTTCTTTCTTTCTTTCTTTCTTTCTTTCTTTCTTTCCTTCCTTCCTCCTTCCTTCCTTCCTTCCTTCCTTCCTTCCTTCCTTCCTTCCTTCC
>CABHPR010143031.1:31731-47870 GCA_902168415.1 Peromyscus melanophrys
CTTCCTTCCTTCCTTCCTTCCTTCCTTCCTTCCTTCCTTCCTTCCTTCCTTCCTTCCTTCCTTCCTCCCTCCCTCCCTCCCTTCCTTCCTTCCTTTCTTTCTTTTCTTTTCTTTTCTTTTAGAAAGAAAGAAGATAAAGTTGGGTAGGTAGGGAGGTAGGGAGGAGCTGGATGAGGGGGAGAATATGATCAAAATATATTGGATAAAAAAGTATAATAAAAATAAATTAGTTAAAAAATAAAGCCTTGTTAGAATATTGCCACATCCACTCATTTGCTATGACAGAGTTGAGCAGCTGCAGATATGGCAGAGGATAAACACTCTGAGAGTCAATGACATTTACTATGTGATTCTTAAAGAGCTTTGCTAATTCCCCCACATAGACACAGAATTCCCTATTCAAATTGCAGATGTTGAGTCTGAAATCTATGAACTAAGTTCTCTTGGGAGATCTGAGGATGGGTCCACCATCTTCTTTCGGATATGGCAGACCCGATGGTGCTGCACATAGGAGGTCTTGCATATCTGGTTATTGCGTTTTTTTTTTAGTGAAACCAACACAGGACAGATACAGCAAGTAACCATCAGTTGTCTTAACATCAGCATGAGCTTCAATCATGATCTGCCACTTTTTGACCATGGAACACATTTTTTTTTTTGTCTTGGGTAAGATCTATGACATGGAAGTTAGTCATACAGTTTTTGCCCTGAACATTCTTGGTAATTAGCTTGAATTTTTAAAATGCAACTTCATCATTCTGTAGATCAGCAAGGCCCACTTTAAACACAAAACCCGTGTTGTGTACAATCAGATGCAATTTTGATTCCTTGAGGCCTTGTGACTAGTGTTTATCTAATGTTTCTAATATTAAACATACTTGGAGCCTTCACATCATACCAATCTTAGAAAAAGGATTAATCGTTTTCTTCTTGGCTTCCTTCTTGCTGACTACCATGGTGCTACTCCTAGAGCCAAAAGCAATTTAGAGTTTTCTAATAGCCTCAATGCTGAACATTTTTCAACTATTTGTGGGCCATTTTTATTTATTATTTTGAGAACTGTCTATTTAGTTCATTAGCACATTTATTGATAGGATGGTTTTTGGTGTTTAAGTTTTGAAGTACTTTGTATATCCTACACCTTCATCCCCAGTCACATATACAGTTATTCAGGATTGTTTGCCCATTCTCTAGGTAATGAGGCAGTTTCTTTAGTCTGGCAATTATTTACTCCTGTCAGAAGTTTTAAAATTTCTTGTAATCTCATTTGACAATTCTTGAAATTAATTTCTTTTATTGTATTATTTTTTTCAGGGAATCATCATCTGCCCTAAGTCTTAAAGTATTTTCTCTGGAATGGGGGGTGGGTTGGAGGGAGGCTGGAGGGGCAGGAGGAGGGAGGAGAGGGAGATCTGTGGTTGGTATGTAAAATGAACAAACAATTTTCTAGGAAAAAATATTTTCTCTGCTGTCCTCTAGTAGTTTCAAAGATTCAGACCTTACATTAAGGTCTTTGACACATTTTGAATTGATTTTCATCCGTCTTGGGAGATTTATACCTAGATTTACTTTTCTACATTAGAAAATCCAGTTCTTGCAACATAATTTCTTAGAGGTTATCTTTTCTACAATGTATGTTTTGACGGTGTTATCAAGATTGTAAGAGTCAGAAGACCAGGGTGTCTCTTGTGAGATTGTGTCTTTTATGAATGACAGGGAGGCTCTAGCCATGAAGTCTCAACAATATGGTTAACAAAACATGTGGTGATATTGTGTTCCCCAAAATATTGTGCACCCTAATAAACTTACCTGGAGTCAGAGAGCAGAACAACCACTAGATATAGAGGCCAGAAAATAGTGGCACACACGCCTTTAATCCAAACATTCCGAAGGCAGAGATCCGTCTGGATCTCTGTGAGTTTAAAGCCACACTGGAAACAGCCAGGCATGGTGACACATGCCTTTAATCCCAGGAAATGATGGCAGGAAGCAGAAAGGTATATAAGGCATGAAAACCAGGAACTAGGGTCAGTTAAGCTTATAGGCTTTTAAGCAGCAGTTCAGCTAAGATCCATTTGGATGAGGACTCAGAGGCTTCCAGTCTGAGGAAACAGGATCAGCTGAGGAATTGGCGAGGTGAGGTGGCTGTGGCTTGTTCTGCTTCTCTGATCTTCTAGCATTCACCCCAATACCTGGCTTCAGGTTTGTTTTTATTAATAAGACCTTTTAAGATTCATGCTACAAAAACAAGACCTGAAAAAGAACACCAACTGACATCAACAGGCTGATGAGAAAGGGAGAACCCCTCTTCTCAGGGGATAAGCCCCTGATAGGTTATTCAATCCCAAATTGTTGCATTTATAAGTTTATACATATATATATATATGTATAAACTTAGTAATAGTTAAAGAATAATAGACCATGAATTTGAAGGAGGAGTTGAAGGAACATGGGAGTAGTTGGAGGGAAGAGGGGAGAAGATGTTAAAAACAGTCTTTATTTATTTATAAAATTATTTACAATATTTAAGAAATGAGGTAGCTGTAACTGTGTGGGTTTATTTCTGGGTTCTCTGTTCTGTTACATTGGTTTAGATGTTGGTCTTTGTGATAGTATTGTGCTGGTTCTGTTTAAGGTTGGGCATTGTGATTTCTCCAGCATTGCTCTTTCTGCTTTTGATCATTTGGGATGCTCTTGCTTTCGTGTGAACTTTTCGATGTTTGTTCTAGTTCTGTAAGGAATACTATTGGAATTTTTATGGAAATTCCATGAAATTTGTGGCTTAAAAAAAGATAGTTGTTCTTACAATGTTAATTATGCCAATCCACAAGAATGGGAATGTTAATTATACCAATTCACAAGAATGGAAAGTGTTGATGGAAGTTTCTCCATCCTTCCCAGTCCTGCCTGGGCAGCAGCCATTTCATAAAATAATCACTCAGAGGCTTAATATTGATTACAAACTGTTTGGCCTATGGTTCAGGCTTATTGCTAACTAGCTCTTACATCTTAAATTAACCCATTTCTATTAATCTATGTATCACTATGTGTCTCATGGCTTTGCCTGTGTTCCATTATATCTTGCTCCCCTGGTGGCTCTCAGTGTCCCCCATCCAACTCCACCTTTCTTCTCCTTGTATCTCTCTTGGATTTCCTGCCTGGCTGTATCCTGTCTTGCCATAGGCCAAAACAGCTTCTTTATTAACCAATGGTAGCAACACATATTCACAGTGTACAGAAAGACCATCTCACAGCAGGGAGGTCTTCCCATCTTCTAGTGTCTTCCTCACTTTCTTTTTTCAGTGTCTTAAGATTTTCATTGTACAGGTCTTTCCCCTTTTTGGTAAGGTTTATTCTTTTTTTTTTTTTTTTTTTTAAGCTAAATTTTTTTTTCTTTTTCTTTTTTTTATTACTATCTTTTTTTTTTAATATACAATTCAACTTTACATATCAGCCATAGATTCCCCCCATTCTCCCTCCTCCCATCCCGCCCCCCTCCCCCCCCCTCCCTCCCCCCCCTCCCCCCCCCCCCCCGCCCTTCCAGGCACCCCCCCCTGCCCACCACCCATTTCCATCTCCTCCAGGGCAAAGATTCCCCCGAGGGTTGAGATCAACCTGGTGGACTCAGCCCAGGCAGGTCTAGTCCCCTCCTCCCAGGCTGGGCCAAAGGTCTCTACTAAGCCCCAGGTTTCAAACAGCCAATTCATGCACTGAGCACAGGACCCGGTCCAACTGCCTGGATGCCTCCTAAACAGATCAAGCCAATCAACTGTCTCACCCATTCCGAGGGCCTGATCCAGTTGGGGGCCCCTCAGCCATTGGTTCACAGTTCATGTGTTTCCATTCGTTTGGCCACTTGTCTCTGTATTCCATCCATCCCTGGTCCCAACAACTCTTGCTCACATAAGCCCTCCTCCTTCTCGTCAATTGGACTCCCGGAGCTCCACCTGGGGCATCCAGACTATTCATGTAGATCTCATCCATTTCTCCATCATTGGGCGATCCCCATGTCTTTCTTGGGGTCCTGTTTTCCAGGTAGCCTCCCTGGTGTTGTGAGTGGCCGTCCAGTCATCCTTGTTCCACAACTAGTATTCTCCTATGAGTGGGTACATACCATGTTTGTCTTTCTGAGTCTGGGTTACCTCACTCAGGAGGATTTTTTCTAGATCCCTCCTTACCCTTGGAGGGTAAGGTTTATTCTTAAGATTAATGGAGTGGTTTGAATGTGAAATGTCTCCACTTGGTCTCAGTTGGTGACTCTGTTTAGGGAAGTTGTTGAATCTCTAAGAGGTACAGCCTTGTCAGAGGTAGTACATGGTTGGGGGCAGATTTTGAAGCTTTATAGCTTTGTCCCATTTCCTGCTTCCTTCTTTGCTTCCTGTGTGCAGATGACATGTGACCAGCCAGCCCTCTGCTTCTGCCACCTGCTGCCAAGCCTTCCCTGTCACCTAGACTCTAATCCTTTAGAAACTTAAGCCAAAATAAACTCTTACATAAGTTGTTTTTGGTCATGGCATTTCATCGCAGCAGCAGGAAAGTAACTAATGTAGTTATTTATTTATTTGTTAAATTGAAGCCTTTGTGAGTGGGATTTTCCCTCTAATTTCCTCTAAGTTTATTATTGGTGCATAGGAAAACACCTTATTTTTGCATGTTAATTTTTGGATTCTGTTACTTTTCTAAAAGTGTTTATCAGGTTTAAGAGTATTAATTATGGTAGAATTTGCAAGGTATTTTCATTTTAGGGTTATTTCATGTGCAGGCAGGAATAATTTGACTTCTTCCTTTCTCATGTTTCCTGTTAGTTCTTTCTCTTGTCTCACTCATCTAGTAAAGACTTCAAGCATTATATCAAGTAAGAATGGAAAGGATGGGCACTCTTGTTCCACATTTTGGAAGAATGCTCTTAATTTTTCCTCATTAAGTAAAATGTTGGCTGTGTGTTTGTTGTATATAGCCTTTTTATTTTGGGGTATGTTCCTGTTAATACTAGTTTCTTCATAAGTTTTATGATGAAGAGATGTTGAACTTTGAACATAAAAGATTTTTAAGATGACTGAAATTTACTGATGCAAATGTGTGATCATATTTGTCATATGCAAATAGCTGTGCCTATACCATTAAATAGTCCATTCACTAAAATAATATGAAATGTTAGGTTTTTTTGTGTTTTAAGATTTCTTTGGACTTTTTACTTAACCTGACATGCATTTGTTTATTTTCATGCTAATGTAATCATGTTGATTATAGTGGCTTTACAGGCATTTTTCTTTTTAAAGGTTTATGTGTTTCTCTCTCTCTCTCTCTCTCTCTCTCTCTCTCTCTCTCTCTCTCTCTGTGTGTGTGTGTGTGTGTGTGTGTGTGTGTGTGTGTGTGTGTGTGTGTGTGTGTGTGAATGCTACATGTGAAGTTGCCTACTGAGGCCAGAAGAGGATTTGTTAAGAATAGAAAGGACTGAAGTTCTTTTCCCAGAACATTCCTTGAAGGTGATCCACGGTGGCATCCTGAGCTGCCACACATTTAACCAAGTTGGAATCCTGTTCAAAGAAATGGGTCAGAAATGGATTCACATATCTGGAAAATTCTGTGTCTCTGATTCTTCATGGAATGCCAGCTTTGCCTGAGCATTGCAGAATGCCAACTTTTGATGTGTGCTGGTTGGAAGAAGAATGAATCTTTCACATAATTCCCTTTTAGTAAGATTTTTTTTCCTGTCTTCTTGAAATAATTGTTTTGGGTACATTTATTAAAAAGCAGCATGTTCTATTTACTTTTCAGTTAATACTAGTTGGAAAAAAGATATTTTCTATAACTTAAATCTATGTTTTGAGGTTGATGTTTAAAAGTCAAAGTGATGTTGCTCACTGTGATGATTCATATGAGATCAGATTCACTTCTTTTCATCATGTTCCTAAGCTGCAACAGTTGCTGCAGCATTCAAAGGTGATGGAAGGAAGCTTTTACAACCAGGAAATGAAACTCGCTCTGTGAAAGCCATTACTGTGCATAGGCTCTTTTCTTCCCCTTTGCTTTCAACAGATGTTAGAAGAGGAGAGATTTTTTTTGAGTGGTTAGATTTTTGGAGAGGTGTCCATGATGTTTCTTTTAATTTCAAGCCATGAATCTTAAATTGTGCATGATCCATGTGGCTACAAAAGATTCCTTGGTGTGTCTGCCTCACTGTCAGGGACATGGGGACTTACATTGCTCCTTTAAGCAACATGTTTTAGGGTATGTATGGAACAAACTGCATATGAAAAGTTTTATGGATTAATTTAAACCACATGAGGGAAGTGTTCAGCCTTCCTAGTTATAAGACCTCATTTATTATGAGAGCAACAACCACCACCACGTTCATTGAGAACTCATTTTCTGCTCTCCACGGTCAGGAGTTTGTCAGCATCTGTATTAATGCCATTTTAATGCCTTTTCTTAAAGTCTTAAATAATTGAGGACTGGAGTTGGTGGAGAATCTCTGTATTTAATTAAAATAGTTTTTTTGAGACTGAGAACTTGAAGTTAGCTTGCTGCCTAGAGTCCTTAAAGAGGGTCTTTTCAAACTCATGTGAGGCAGAACCAGCTGAAGACATTTGCTTCCAATTTCTATGGAAAAAAGATTAAGTTTATCTTCTTAAAATTAGAGGTACTCTTGAATTATAATATTAAGTCAGGTTTTATCCTTCCCCTCCTACCCCCCATAGACATATATCTTCATGAAAAGCATTTATTACGACCATATTATTCATCAAATGCTATTTACTAAAGTCAGAACAAGCGCTCAAATTTCAAAGGCTCAGTTTATTAACATTCTGAACAGGAGCTTAGGCTAAGTGGTGTTAAGGTGTTAAAATTCATAAGAGTAAGTTAGAAACTTCGTACCAGTTAACTTCATTCTTTATTGGAACTCACAGAACTGATGGCATGTGAGCAGTCTCTGTCCAGCAAACAGAGGGCGTCCTAGAAAAATTGAAACACTTTTCATCAACGTGTGCCCGCCTTTCATGAACTATTCAAGCCTCATGAAATAATTTCAAGCTGTCTCACTAAGAGGCAGAGAATTTTCCATTCCTGAAGTTGTCAGGCCAGCCAGATGCGATTCCACAACCAAATGATATGGTGATATGATATTATTTCCCAAGATACTGGGTTTGTTTTACTATCCAAAGTTAAACTCTTTCACGTGCCCTGTGAGATGCTGGCTGGCTCAAAAGCACACAAAATGAATGCACATAACAAATCCTGTATTTTGAGCACAAGGAGAGAGCATGCAGCTCTGATTAGTAAGAAAATACTGCTTTCTTTATCTGACTAAACCAAAGTCAAAAGAACTTATTCGCATTTTGATGGGGTGTGCAGTAGTGCATCTTTTCAAGGCATCCAATGGTTCTGCCTAAAGCTGAGGGCCAGATCACCCCTAAGGTATCCTAGACACTGATCCAAGGGCTGTTCCTACTGACTGACTTAGAATTAGCCCTACCTAGTCCATTTGAATATAACTTTAGACACATATGGAAATGACTCTTCAAGCTCTGAGCTCAAGCAGAGCTTCTTGAGGAATTTTAAACCTCAGAGATACAGTTGATTATCTACAAAATGAGATGGAAAGGAGAAAGTTGATTGTTATCCTATATGAATTCTCACTCTTTAACATTTCTGAAGTCTACAGATTTGGTTGGAATTTTGTTTTTATTGGATATAGCTACTTGATTTTTGGAGTTATAGAGAATAGGATGAGAAAGATACAGGTGTGGGAGATGATAGAGCTCTGGAGTAGTACTAACTCCTAAATCAAGATCTAAGGACCTTGGGAAGTTTAGAACATGGCTTCTGAGAGGCATGGCCGTTAGACAAAGCTGAAGGCTGAGCCTTTTCTCTGTTTTGGTTCCATGTCAGAGGAACAGGCTGAAAGAGGAAATGAAGGTATGTTTTTGTTTCCCAGTATAGGAGCCCTCTGTGGAGTAGAGAAACTTCCACTCTGATTCAATAGAGGAGAATGAACATTTCTGCTGTAAAGAAGCTGGACAGGGACCGTAGAGTTTGGGTGGCAGAGGGGTTATCTCTGACTAGAATAGACTTGTATGATATAGAGTGTGATATAAGAATATTCTTGTGAACTGGAGGATTCTCTTGTGCCTCCTCTCCCACAAAACACAAGTCATTTACATATTCAAGATATTTTTCAAATTGACAAGAGGAATATACACACACATACATATATATACATACATACATATATATGGTATATAACATGATATTTTGAATGTATATACATTGTGAATATTGAACAAGTGGTATATATACATAGTGAAATATATTCAACCTGTAAATATAAACTCCTACCTCTTATACCTGGAATTCCATCATTGATGGTCAGCACTGGTGCACAGATTCTCAAATCTAAAGATTTAGACTTAAATTTAAGATATAGAAGCCAGGTGTGGTGGCACATGCATTTAATCCCAGCACTCAGGAGGCAGAGGGAGGTGGATCTCTGTGAATTTGAGGCCAGTCTGGTCTACAAAGTGAGTTCCAGGACAGCCAGGACTACACACAGAGAAACCCTGTCTTGAACCACCCCCATTCCCCCGGAAAAAGAAAGAAAAAAGGTGTAGATAGAACAGCATCAAGTTTTTCTTTCTTTTTGTTTCACCTTTCTTTTTTTTCTTTCATTCTTTTTAAATAAATTTTGTCAAAATAATTATCAGGATACCTGATGCTAGGGACCAGAGAAATAGGGAGAAATAAGAACAAGATTGGGTGAACAAAAGGAAGTAAAGAAGAAAATAAAAACCCACAAACAAATAACTCTTCCCATCCCAACCACCACTGTGTGCGTAACTGTGGCAAGGGTCCACTTGGAGGCAGAGTAATGGCTCCCCCAAAATGCTTATGCCTTAATCTTTGAGACTTTACACATTATATTGCCAAAGGGACTTTGAAGATGTGATCGAAGATTCTGAGAAGAAATAGCTATACTATAAATGTTTCTATACTATAGATTCTATAGCCTCATGAGAGGCACAAGACATTTCTAGGCTGTATTCAAGATAGGAGGACAACTCGGCTGTGGAAGAATGGTCAGAGATGTAATGCAGAGGACACTGAAAATGGAAGTTAGGAACCATGATCTAAGGACGGCAGGCCATCTGCGAGAAACTGCCAAAGGCGAGAAAGTGGAGTCATCCTCAGAACCTGTAGAAAAGAATATAGCCCCTCACAGCTCCACTTTCCAGCCTCCTGTACTGGACTTCAAACCTGTGCGACTGTGAGATAAGGTTGTAGTGTTAAAAACCATTAAGCTCATGATAGTTTCTTACAGGAGCCGTAGGTTAACAGAGCCTGCATGAGCTGAGTCCCTCTACTTTTCTCTAGAATCATCTATCTACATTCTGAATGACCCAGAGCAAAGCCAGCAACCACTTATGAATTGTCACATTGAACACTTCCCACAGAACCAGAACTCGGATGGTCAGAGTAGAAAGAGAAACAGGCTGGAGGTTGAGAATGAGCTGTAGTGTAGCCTGGCACTGGAATCCTCTAGCTCTGGCCTCCCAATTCCCCAATGAGAAGCCTGGACTATGAGGACCTGGTTTTTTTTTTTTTTTTTTTTTTTTTTTGAGCACTGCACCTTGATGGCTCTGGGTGTCCTTCAGAAACTACATTTACATAGATTTGCCCAAAGCACATGTGTTTGCCTAACTTTGTGATTTAAAATGTGGAGAGATTTAGATTAAATCTGGGGCCCACATATCAGTTTTTTTTCTCTTGTCAGTATGAAACAGATTCTTTGATATATTAAAAAAAAACTAAAGCAAACAAACAAACAATCCTTCTGCTTTCCTAGTTTGCAGGGCAAGTCTTTCCACTCAGAACGTTTTGTACTATGTTGCCAGCATACTATGTACATTTTTCTGCTTTCATAGATTTGTTTACATTTTAATCATTTGATTCATGGATTATTTTAAACCTACCACAACATTAACCTTTCTCAAGTCTTGTTTTAGTTAGCTTGTGAATAATCATATCCATAGTGTCTTTATCTGTTGGATAGCTTTGGCTGTTGAGGTCAAGAAATATATGTTCTAGTCTTGGAATTACTTTGCGTGTCAATTAAAAAGCCATTATTTTGGAAGTTCTTAGTCTCTGTTACTGCCTGGTAAATGAGCACAAGGGAACTGAATGCATTAGAGAAGAACTCATTTTTAACTGTTTTCCATCTGAAAAATCAGAAATGGATGAAATATAGAAAACATAATTTAGAGTTATGCTGAGGTCCGTGTAAACTAATACAGACTATTAAAAAACCACATAACCATAGAATGACAGAGTTGGAAGGGACACTAAGTTATTACTACCATTACTGCAGTTTTATTTTTAAATAATATGAAATCTACTCTCATAATAAAAATTAAAGTTCAAAATATGGTGTTGTTAATTGTGTGTACCCCTCTGTACACCAGGTCACTAGAACTTGTTCATCTCTGGCTGGGGACATATCTGAGTGTAGAACATTTGCCTAGCATGTACGAGACCCAGATTCAATCCCATGAAACACACACACACACACACACACACACACACACACACACACACACACACAGAGACAAGGCCGACCAAACCAAACCAAACTTCTTCATTGATGATCCGCATCTCATTTCCCTACCCTTCCAGTCCTTTGCAACCATTAATCTACTGTGATTTTATTATTTTGACTATTTTGTTAAAAAATGGACTATTTTAGATGCCTTATAGTCACAACTCATGAAATATTTGTCTTGTTTTCCTGGGTTTATTCTCAGGGTTCACCCATGTTTCCATACATTGTAGGACTTCCTTCTTTTTGAAGGCTGAATGAAACATTGATGTCTCTATCCATAGATTTGTGCTGCTCTCAATCTTGTTCAGAGAAGTTTTCTAATGTCAAGTACTTAGAATGAGCCACTGTAGATCGGGCAGCTAAACTAACCCCCACAGCTCCAAGGCTCAAGAAACATACTGGAGGGGAGGGGCAGGAAGAATGCAAATGCTGGGAGATGGAGAGGAGAGCTGTGAAACGCTCAGCTTTGGACATAACATGGCTGCTGTCTACAAGAACTCACAGCAGCTGTTGTTACCTACTGGAAACCTAATAAGATCAAGCTAGTTAAAAATTTCAACTTGTCTCCTAGGGATGTCAGAATTTAGACCCATAAACTCTCACCAACATGATGGCCTAAACATGAGCTGAATAAGGACATGAATAGACATGCTAAAGTGGACAGGAGAGAAATCCCATAAGGCCTAAACTCTACACTGTGGGGGTATTGTGTTCCCCAAGATATTGTGTATGCTAATAAACTTATCTGGGGTCAGAGACGGAATAGCCACAATATGAAACAGAGGTTAGGCAGTGGTAGCACACGCCTTTAATCCTAGCATTCCAGAGGCAGAAATTCATGTGTTCAAGGATACACCCAAGCATAGTGACCCACGCCTTTAATCCCAGAAAGCACGCCTTTAATCCCAGGGAGTGGTGGTAGAAAGCAGAAAGGCATATAAGGCGTGAGGACCAGAAACTCAAGGCATTTGCCCTGGAGAGGCATTTGCCCTGGAGAGGCATTTGCCCTGGAGAAGCCTTTGGCCTGGAGAAGCATGTGGCTGGTTAAGCTTTCAGGCTTCTAGCAGCAGTTCAGCTGAGAGTCATTCTGGATGAGGGCTCGGGGCATCCAGTCTGAGGAAACAAGACCAGCTGAGGATCCAGCGAGGTGAGATAGCTGTGGCTTATTCTGTCTCTCTGACCTTCCAGTGTTCACCCCAATAACTGGCCTCGGGTTTGATTTTATTAATAAGACTCTTTAAGACTCATGCTACACTACACAGAGGACCACAGGCCAATAGAGAACGCCGAAAGTTGAGGAAATAGTCTTCCTTAAGGAAGAGCACACCAATTGGTAAGCATACCAAATGATCAGCCCTGAAAACATATGTAAGTAATGGTATACAACTGAACAGGCTGTATTTATTTAGTTAGGAATACATATATATGTATGTGACAACAATTAATGAAAAAAAGAGGCCATGAATTTGAAAGAAAGCAAGGACGTGTATATGGGAAGGCTTGGAAGGAGGAAATGATGGAATTCTAATCTCAAAAAAATAAAAGAAATAATGTTTTAAAATGTTCCATAGAAGACAAAAAACAACTCCAACATGGAAGGAAAAGGGGCTCCTGAGACCCCAACTCTAACGGAGGTACTCTTGACAGAGGATGGCTTCTGGAGGAGAGAATGTCACTTTTCTTTAGGAGGTTGGCCACTGGCAGGTTTCCTTGGTGCAGATAATTTCATGTTCCTCCTGCGTTCAAGTGGCTTTCAAGGAGCTTCTCTTACTCACAAAGGGAACTTGTCCATTAGTTGCCGAGCTGATGTGTCAGAAGAAGTGAGATGAGGACATGTTCTGCCACCCTGCTGGTGCTTCTCAGCCATCATTAGTGCAAATATTTGTTTCATGCCATTTAAAATAGATTATTTACTAAACTTACTGAGATTATTAGGTTAAAAAGTTAAATACCAAGTATAAAATAAATTTTGGGTGGATAATCCTAAACTGCCAATGTTAAGGAATTGACATTTAATTAATTGTGTGTTTTGAATTTTGGATGGCTAGCATTTCGTGATAATCTCAAGATAAAGGCAAGCTATTGGCGCACACCATGAGAAGAATACTGGCATCAGGCTCAAAGGCTGGGATGTGTGCCCTGGTGCTGATGTGTACTAGATGTGCACTTTTGATAGTTCTTTTATATCTCTAGTCTTTAGCTTGATTATACTCTGAATAAGGCCATTGTTAAGCATCTTATTGTCTTTCAATAATAAATAATTTAGAAACAACTGCCTAGAATTTAGTAGATGGTCGATAAATCATTCCATTGTCGTGTATAAATCAATTTGGTGCACAACATGGTGCTTCTATCGCACTCTGGAAGAAGTCTAAACATCATTTGCAGCACACATTACACTTTGTGAGGCCCAATGCTTACATCACATGGTAGACTTCACAGTGTGTAGTGGGTGAGCTTGCTTGCACTGCAGGTCCAGCACTCACAGACGGTCTATACAGCTGCTTGTAGACACAGGTTCCTCTCGTTAGCTGGAAATCATAGATCTACATTTTTCTCTCTCATTGGCACTAAGTACATAGGGATTTGTGACAACAATTTTCTTTTCCACTTTTCTGTCTACTTTAAAGCTTTTTCACTTTTATCAGTTCACAGTATTTTACTTTGCATAATGCCATCATTCCATTCTACACTAAAGCAGGATACCAAACAACAAATATTTACATTTTCACATGAATTAGATCTCATTATAATTGATCTTTAAAATTACATATGAGAGATGGCTCAGCCGTTAAAGGCTACACTCACAACCAAAAATTATATACAATCAAGGAAGAAGGGGTAAGCTCTTGAATCTTCACTGAGACCAATTGGATGTATTTCTTGATGAAGAATGACTTAATTTTCACAGGAATTCTTTCCCTTGGAAACACTGCATGCCCGATTTGTGAAACATTGAAGAAATATTACCAAAATCTGTCTATATACATTTAAAACGAAGTGTTTAAAATACACTAAGCTCTATATTAAACCAAGTAGCACTCAATGATCTTGATGGTAATTTTCAACTTTCTAACTATATGAAAACGGAAATGACACAATAGGGCTTCTGGGGCTCTTCCCAACTCTTCTAGGTGAGGCATGATTCTAGAAACTGTGGTTCATTAGCAACTGTAACGTATTGCTATAGGAGAGCATGGGTTTCCCTGAGGTACAGCTTTCTCTAGGCTACTATTTTAAGAAATATAACATGTGCACAAATAACATCTAAATTTCAGTTTTGTGTGGAACCCTTTGTGGGTCTGGTTCCAATGATATTTTTCAGCTGTCTATTAGATCAAAGCTTCATTAAGGGGAGTTTTTCTCTCCCTAGCCCTCTCTTCTGTATGTACTGCTTATGACAATGCCATTTCACAGTCAGATTTATCATGAGACCCTGTGCTGTGTGGTAACTTCAGTTCTTAGAAACAGAAGAGTCCTTGAATGATCAGAAAGCACAGCCCATGGATGTACATGCATGGCACATATGTTGAATATCATATGTGAGACATGAAAGTATAAGAGGAACTATTGGTGGGGGACGGCAAGAAGGCCAATGAAAAAAGGGTGTCTGTGGAGTAATAAGGACTGAATATGTGTAAATTACAGTGATATTCATGTGTAAAAGTATGCTAAAAAATCATTATTTAGTGCATTCACTAAAACAATTCATGACAACTAAGGAAAGATTGCTTTAAGAACATTCACTAAAACAATTCATGACAACTAAGGAAAGATTGCTTTAAGAACTCCACCTACTATTCTAGATAGGTTAACATGCGAAAAACATAATAATCTTACGATAAGAATAGAAAATAAATGTAAAGATAGAGCAGAATATTTCCAATAATGTATGAAAAGTTAACATATAATAAAGTTGGTGCTTTAATTCACTGGGGAATGAGTGTTAGTTTCCAAATAATGCCATCATCTCCTAACTGGTTAGTCACATGGAAAACAAAATTGAACCTTTCTCTTATAACACACACACACACACACACACACACACACACACACACACACACAGAGAGAGAGAGAGAGAGAGAGAGAGAGAGAGAGAGAGAGAGAGAGAGAGAGAGAGAGAGAGAGAGAGAGAGAGAGAGAAAGAGATTTTAGAAGGATTAGCAACTAATCAGGCTTATCTTTTAAAACCTATTTTAGAATAGCATTTCTAAAGAATTAGTACTTTCCATTTTAAAATGTGTGGTTTGTATACCCAGTGAGAC
The DNA here is from genome assembly GCA_902168415.1 of Peromyscus melanophrys. Classification (NCBI taxonomy): domain Eukaryota; kingdom Metazoa; phylum Chordata; class Mammalia; order Rodentia; family Cricetidae; genus Peromyscus; species Peromyscus melanophrys. The sequence continues at coordinate 46,594 of CABHPR010143031.1, forward strand.
TCCATTAGGGAAAACTATTTTTTCCTTTGCAAGCACTTGTAGGTAACTTCTTGATTACAGATGGAAGCTTGTGTCCTCTTTCTTCTCAGCACTGCGATCCCATCCGACTTCAACCTGTGTAGGCCTGTGCACACCCCTACAGTGTCTGTGAGGTCATGTGTCCATCAGTTCTGTACCTGGAAGGCCCTGTTTCCTTGGTGTCATCCAATCTCTTTGGCCCTTATAATCTTTCTACCTTCTCTTGTGCAGAGTTCCCTGTGCCCTGAGGGGAGGGTTTGCTGAAGACATCCCTTTTAGGACTGAGTGTTCCAAGGTCTCTCACTCTCTGCACACTGTCTAGTTGTAGATCTCTGAATTAGTCCCCATCTGCTGCAGGAGGAAGCTTTCTCTGATGATGGCTAAGTGAAACACTGATATATGGGCACAGCAGAATGTCATTAGGTGTCATTTTATTGCTATGTTCCTTTACCAGATTAATAGTCTGCGGCTTTCACCTAGGACCAAGGTCTATCTAGTCTCAGTTCTCAGCCACCTGACAGTGTCAGACAGGGGTTCCCTCTCATGGAGTGGGCCTTAAATACAATAAGATGGTGGTTGGTTATTCCCACAGTGTTTGTGCCACTGTCTCACCCGGTAGGTCATAAAGGCAGGGAGGGACACATTTTAATCACTTCATCTAGGTTGAAAGGAAAAATACTTCCTTGGTGACTCTCACATCCTGAGGTCCCATCTAGGAAGCAGAAAATACTCAAGTAGCCACAGAAGTGATCAACTGGCAATACTATGCATCCCAGAGCTTGTAGCAGAAGGATAGTTAGGAATAGAAGGAACTGTCAGCCCCAGAAATAAAGGGCATGTCTTTTCCATGTAGGCCCCATCACCAAATCCTGGGCAATAGGCCACGAAGACAAACACATAGTCATTTCTTGCACTGAGTAGATTTTAAATTTTCTTGACTTTCTAAAAAGGAAACCTCAAAAACAAATTATTTCAACCAAACATGGCATAGCAAGATGCAATAAGGGTAGACACAAACCGTCATATCAAGACTGGGCAAGGCAACCCAAGAGCAGGCAAAACAGACAGAGACACCCCCACTCCCACTGTTAGGAGTCCCACAAAAACCCCAAACTGGGCAGTCACAGCATATATACAACTATTTTCTTAAGGGAAATGGTGGAGCAGTGGATCTGTGGGAGAGTGGAGGTGGGCAGGGACTGGAATGAGGAAGGGGAAGATGTGGTCAGGATGTATTGTATAAGAGGGGTAAAGAAAAA
>CABHPR010143032.1:4899-16596 GCA_902168415.1 Peromyscus melanophrys
TGATGGAGGTGATGGGGATAGGGGGCAGAGGAGGAGGTGATGGGGGTGATGGTGATAGGGGGCAGAGGAGGAGGTGATGGAGAAGGAGATGATGGAGATGGAGGTGATGATGACATGGCTGATGCAGAAGGGTGGAGTGGAGGTGCTGATGCTGGTCTCAGCACTTTTAGAGTACTTCTGTGCTGAGTACTTTCATGTACTGCTATCTCATTTAGTCCTCATACCAACCCTTTCAGAGTAAATACCATTTTATGATTGACAGTTTGTAGATGAGGAAGCAAAGGGATGAAGAAACTAATAAGTACTTGCTGCAAAAGATGGGAGTGGGGTCGGGGAAGATGGTTCGGTGGGTAGAGTACCTGCTTTATGAGTGTGAGTCTCTGAGCTTGGTCTCCCAACTTCTGTGTCAAAGCTGGGCATGACAGTACGTGTCTTTACCCAGCACCGAAGCATGGGCTCATTGGCCATTCAGCCTAGCTGGATTGATGTGCTCCAAGTGCAGTTAGAATTCTTGTCTCAAAAGATTAAGGTAGCATGCACCTGAGGACTCCACATGTATACACACGTGAACATTCCCACATGAACATATACAGACATGCAAGCTACAGAGAGACGCGTGACAGTAGTGAGAAGGTACCTCAGGCTGGAATTAGGGCTCCCTGCCTTTATCCTAAGAGCCTTGGCTTTGATACCCTGCCTCTGTAGACACTTTGCCTAATCTCCATGTTTCATAGTTGTGTAGCTTCAGCACTGTGCCATTTGTCCCTTGTCACACTGACCTTTGACTGTGTCCTAACTTAGGGTACATTTCATTTTCTTTGCCATCATGTGTCCCTGCTGGATAGAAACTCACTGGGGTCTGTCACTGTGGCTGCGTGTGTTCACTCTACTCCAGCATCTTGATGGCCCCACATGGCAGGGCCAGGGCAGGGGACTAGAGAGCATAGGTTTCTCTTTCTCCTCAGCTTTGCTGGTTTCTGTTGTGTGGGGCTTATGCATGCTGCCCTAAAAACCTTCCTTTGTTAAGAAGCTATGTTTTTTTTTTTATTTTAAACTTTAGTTATGAATTGTTAGCAAACTGATTTTAATTCAGAATAATAATAGTATTGTGATCCAAATCACTTGCTACATTCAGTTTGCTGGGTGCTCACTTGCTGCTGCTTCTGGTTTATTTATTGTATTTTTGTGTGCTTATATGCATGTGCACTTCATGGGTGTCTGGTACCCTCAGAGGTCAGAAGAGGGCATTGGATCTCCTTGGACTGGTTGTGAGCTATCATACAGGTGCTGGGAATTGATCCCAGGCCCTCTGTAAGAGCAAGTGCTTTTAATGGCTGAACTCTCTCCCAGCTCCCCATTTGCTTCTTTGTGTGGATGTCAGAGAATCATCTGACAAGTCTAAACGACAATTTGTCAAGGTGACAAGATGAGGTTGGTGTGTTATAAAGGCCATGCAGGGCTGGACCTGTGTGATAGGATGGAGTGGTCAGGCTGATACTGTGACCCTTCCCAGGGTAACAGACCTAGTAGCACAGTGCCAAAGGCCTCAGTCCTGGAAGCCCTATTTATTTAGGAGTGACCCTGCCACATTTGCAAGTCACTTTGCGTTTTTGAATGTATTTTGCAGTTTGAGGAAGAACAGTGGTATGGAGCTGAGTACCCACCCCAGCCCGAGGTAGAAGGGACTTGGTAAAGTAGAACCCCCTGTAGTCAGACATGGAGTTGCTATGACCAGTACAGGAGAGAAACTGTTTAGGAGAGAGTTACTCTGCCTCATTCATGGTCTCACCCAAGCATGGGGCAGGGCTTGCTGGAGCAGAGCATCTCACATCCTGGTGGCCAGGAAGCAGAAAGACAACACCTGCCTTGTGGTTCTCTTTCCAAAGACTTCAGGGTGGGTCACTCTGGAAATACCCTCCCACAAACACGCAGAGGTGTGCCTTGTCATTCTCCAACACATTGGCAATTAAGGTTCACCATCACATTTCTCTATTTGAAAGTTTCCATTTTTTCATCATATATTTTTGGCATTCATTTTTATTTTTTCAAAATACTATATGAAATATTCTTATCCTTCCTTCTGGGCTTTCGGTCACCTCCCTTCACTGTTGTACCCAAAGTGAGTGCCTCATTTGCTTGACTTGCTTTTGGCATGGGACTCATTTGCTCCCTGAGAACCTTTGCCACAGTAGGGACAGTGACAGTTTCTTTATTGTTGTTCCTGGGTTTTAAATAGGAAAGGACAGTGCTTCCCCTTAAATTTAGTGAAATCACTTGTCCTTTTAGTATGTTATGGCAGAGTAGTGGTAACTGTAACCTGTTCAGATTTGAAACAGACCTTTGAATGTGTACTTTTGCTGGATTAGCAGAATATTGAACTGAAGAACGGGAGTATTACACAGCCTTTGAAATCCCTGTTCTGTTATAGCTGAGGTTGGGTGTGGCCGTGTCTCTGAGAGCCTACTCCACACCTCCACCTCTGCATCGCCTCCAGGAGGAATCGAAGGTAACATCTAAGTGTAAGGGTGTCAGCTGCCTTGGGCCACTGGAAGGCATGGCCTCCAGGACAAAAGCAGGTGTTCTATGTGGCTTCCCTATGGCTACAGATTCTTCCCCAAAGTTATTGTCTTCAACTAGAAAGAAGGAAGGGCAGACTTGATGGGTGCGCTGTCCCGCTGGACTCTCTGTGAGTGACAGACTCAGTATGGATGGTAATTTGTTCTGTGCTCATCAGAGTTTTGGGTAAGAGAATCACGGAGACCCAGGAGTAGCTGTGGAGTCACTTGTCCCCTCAGAGGGCAGCAGGGTATTGTTAGAACACAGCATGATACTAGGTAAGATCCCAAATGGATTCTTGGCTCTGGCCCTAGCACAGAGGGAGTTCCCAGTCAGGCCCTTTTCCTCTCCTCAGCCGCAGCCTGCTTCTCCTGGAGCAGCTTACCAACAGGCTCTCCTGGGGATGGGTTTCCAAGGATAGCTCTGTAAGCAGGAGGGCTTCCAAAAGGAAAGGGCGCCTTTCCTTCCATCAGGAAAATGCCAGGTCTAAATTTTCCCCTTCAAGTGGCAGCTGCATACTGCCACAAGGAGTGATGTCAACTGAGTATTGTCATGAGGAGGAGGCATTACCTACCCATATGGTGAGAGCCTGGGATGCACACTGGTATTGGGGAGGACAGACAGGGTCCTCCAGTATAAGACATGGATGTGCTTCCTGACATCATGACTGGTTCAAGGAACAGTGAGATTCCTGCCACACCTGTTTCGTGTTTGTTGAGTGGGGATGGACCTGTGTGCTCTGCCTCACCAGGCCTAGTCAAGGAAAAGGCCTTGCCTTTTACCTTATGTCTGGTACAGAGCCAGGGAGCTTGTAGGTGTATGCATTTGCTGTGAAAGCATCTAGATCAAGAAGGGGTAAGGTGTTGGTCTGTGGTAGAATGTGTGAGGACATGTAGGGTCCTGAGTAGTCTTGCATCTTCAAAGCTTGGAAGATTCTGCAAATGTCTCAAGGTCAGTCTGAACAGTGCTCTTTTCCCAGAGGCTTCTTGTCAGAGCATGGGTGTAGTTGGTATGTGCTGACATGGTTGTGCTGCCACCTGAGGTTCTCTCGTGTTAACCTTCACTTCCCCCATGACCTTGACCTTGGATCCCTGGACCAGCACTACCACTCTGAGTGTTGTTCATTTGGTTTTACAGCCACTCACCCCAGCCAACCATGCTGTGATCACACCTTGCAGGAAGTTCTGTTATTCCTCTATTCCCACCAGCTTGCCTGCTTCCAAGCCACTTGCTCAAGATGGTTTCTGTGACCTGCAGCTATTACTGTGTTGCTGTGGTTGGTCACTGTTTTAATCACTTCCCTTAAGGGGCACACAGGTCATTCCCAGGTTCATTTTAGGACCTGGGTTGTATGTGATCCCTCTTATAGGGATCAGCCTTGAATCTAGTTCCTGCAGTCTAGGTAGCACAGGCCAGCATTCACTAGGCTGTAACATAAACTGATTTTAATTTTCAGAGCAGTCCTACTGGGTAGATGATGCTGTCACTGCTACTTTATGTTGTTGCCTTACTCTAGGGGTGTTGCCTTAGTGCCTACTATGTGCTGGCCACTGCTGAGGTGCTTGGCATCAACAGTGGTCAGAAAACCACACTGGATCCTTGTGGAGACAAAAGCTGCTGCCGTGCCTGTGTGATAAGGGCTGTTGTGGCACGCAGAGTGGTGTTTCTGGATGAGTGCAAATTGAAGGCAAGTCCATCAGATTCCCAGCTGGAGAGTCTTGACAATACATAAAGATTTATTTATCTAATGAGCAAAAGCAAAGAATGTCAGGAAGTCGTGTACTTGTGAGCTTATGTAAGCTGCTTATTGTGTCAAAATCCATTAGAAGACCATTAAGTCTGTTTCATGTAGAAAGGAGAGTGAGCCAGTGAGACACAGGTCATGACCAGCTAGGCTTGTGGACCAGACATGCATAGAGTTAACCCATAAGGACAGTTAAAGAACATTGATTTGAAGAGAGAGGTGTCAGAAAGGTGTCCCTTGGTGCCATTAGCAGAGACAGAGATTGCATTAGCATAGAGTTCCTGTCTGATGTGTTTGGTATGTCACTAGCCTGAAATCCTGTGTATGTCCTTCAGCTGTTCAACCAGAGTCTCTGCTCTGTGCCAGGTTATAGTTGCTTCCCTTTTCTGGAGTTAAACATAGTAGGCAGGAACCAAGCAGAGAGACAGTAGAGCCAACTGTAGATGTGGAAGGGTAACAGTGGTTTTCCTATGCCCTACTGTGCTCTCATAGCAGAGCTTATGCATGCACTGCATTTGGAGAGATGCGTGTGTGTGTGTGTGTGTGTGTGTGTGTGTGTGTGTGTGTGTGTGATGTAGGTTCTTGTATTCACAAATAAGCACTAGAGGAACAAGAAATAGTAAACACCCAGGGTTGTCTCTTCAAAGGGAGAGATATATAACCTGTTTTCCTCTCAGAAGGCTGGGAGAGGAGCTGATTTACAGCCTGGTGACCTTTGCACTATATGTGTGGCTGAGACCACATCAGATCCTTCCCCACACCCTCAGCATGAGCTTGGTTTTCTCAGTCAATCTATAGAACTTATCTTTATGGAAGATGTCACATGTACTTTACAAAGAGTTTCAAAGTAATCATTTCTTAAGCTTTATTTTGCACATGATATTGAGTTAATTATCATCAGGAAATTTTTTCACAAAATTATGAATATTTCTAAAATAAACTACTTGGGGTCAGACTCTTGAAGTTTGAACCAGCACTGGCCACTGAGTCCTGTTGTACCTAACTGCCTTCTTACCTCTTGCGGATCAATGATCTGCTGGCCATGGTGGTCACAGAGGCCCCTGCATGTGTGTATAGTCATGCATGCTCTTTACCGAGTGAGTCATCTTCCTAGCTCCTAAAGAGACTTCTAAACAGAAGTCTTAGTCTTTGAACCTGAGGAAGTGATGGATCAGTGATGGCACCCCACCTTCAAAAGCAGGGATAACATTCCATGCCTGGGTGTTTTTGTCTGAAAGAAAAGAAAACACATCCACACAAAGACTGATGTACCAGTGAGCAGAACAGCTTTGTTTGGGGTTTGGGGGTGAGACAGTCTCCATACAGTATACTAACCTTGTGATTCCCACATGTCAGTGTCACAATAGACCCTGGCAAACAGCTAGCTTTATTTGTATTAGCCTCAAACTAGAAAAACCTAAATGGTCCATGGAGTAAATATATGAACTGTTATTTATCTGTATGGTGGACAGTACAGACAGTACAGACTTGCCAGTAATGATGGATTGCCGAGTAGTTATTCTGCTGAGAGTAAGGCCCAGACTATTATGTGCTGTGTGATTCTGTTGATAGAAAATGCAAACTACTTTGTATGACAGAAAACACATCACTGGTTGCCTGGGATGCATCATGGGAGGATGAAATTTCCAAGGCATCTTTGAAGAAACTTTGGGAGTGATGAATGTGTCCACTCTCTTGATTGTGTTGGTGGCTTCAAAAGCACAGACTCATCTGAATAGGCCACTGTAAATATGTAAGGTCTGTTGTGTGCCTATCACACAGGAGTAAAGCTGTTTTCAAACGGCATGGTGAGGCTGGGGTGACTAGGATGCTCCATGGCAGGAGAGACTCACTCAGAATCATCAGTTCAGGGAAAAATAATTGTGAGCAAGCCATGTGTGCTCCATAGGGAAGTGTGTTCTTTCCTGTGGAAGATGGGGGAGGCAAGGAATGAGATGAGACATCCTGGGAGACCATAATCCAGTTATAATTTGTAATTGAGTTGAGTAGGGCTTCCTTTGAGAAGAAAGTTAGATGTGGAGGCTGGCCGTTTATAACCAAGGCTGTGAGGCAGGTTACACTGGGAAAAAAAAAATCAAGCCTTTTATTTGAAACCCACTGGAGCAATGGGGAGGCCTTTCTGTTTTCCTGAGGTCCTCTGGGTGCGAGCCTTTTCAGGCCTTTAGTTGTGAAAAGGTATCCAGACTGCTCTCATCAGATTCCATTCCCAAGGGCCAGGGGTGGATGGCCAGAGGAAGCCCCTTGCCTTTGCTTATACATCTTCTCTTGTCTGAAACACACCTTCCCATTCTATGCATCAGTGTGTGTATGTGTGTGTGTGTGTGTGGCGCGTGCGCTTGTGCATTCACGTGTGTGCAAGTATTCAGCTGTGTATGTGCTTGTGGAGATCAGAAGTCAATGTTAGGTATCTTTCTGTCACTCTCTACTTCATTTTTTTTTTGAGATAGAGTCCCTCCTTGAACCTGAAATTCACTGTTTCAGCTGCATTGACTGGCTATGTTCTCAGGATTCACATCTGTGTCCTCCAGATTTTATGTGGGTTCTGGGGGAAAAGAAATCAGGTCCTTAAGTTTATTTAGCAGGCATTGTACCCATTGAGCCATCTCCTCAGCCCTGGCTTCCCTTCTTGTCTCCTTCTCTTTGCTGTTTAGATGGCATCACCCTTGTTGCCTTTCATCCTGAAAAGTTCCTAGGTCTGCTGACTTGCAGTTCAGGGAGGCTAGGGCATTCTTCCCAAGGCCACTGGGTTCCTGCCCTTTTAGGTCTGGGCTCTTGGCAACTTGAGAATGTGTTGTAGATCACACAAACACACATAAATTTGTCTCTAAGCCTTCACAGGGTTTACTTCTTTCAGAGTTCCTAAATTTCCTGTATGCTTCAATGTTGTCTGTCTTCAATTAGCATATGAGCTTTGTGGAGGCAGAGACTAATTATCACTTCTGTGTCTCTGGTACCTAGGGTAAGAGCCAGCCAAAAGTTGGGCTCATTTCATTGAGTGTGTTGAGTTTAACACAGCTTATCATTGAGGTAAGCCCAAGATAATAACCATTGCTTTCTTTACATACAACTTTAAAAGGTATAGGCAAGAGGGTGGATGGCTCTTCTTCATGAGTTCCCTAAGAGACCTAGGATTCAGCTTCCTTCTAGTTTATTGTTCTGCAGGACCATCAGAGGTATCTGACCTAAATGTTGTCTATATAACTGCCTTTCACGCTGCATTGTCTTACATGTGTGGCCACAACATGCTGCAAGGGAATTTGGGAAATGTAGTCTTTAATTAGTAGGCCTTTGTCCAACCCTGACTTACCAGGTTTTTATTACTCTAAAGCTAAAGGCATATGGGTTGTTGTTGGTGGGATGGTATTTGGTAGTCTCTATTGCTGTACTGCTCAATATTTGTGAATGTATAAATGAATAATCCTCTCTGTCTCAGCCCTATCATCCCTCATTCTATCATGGCATTTACCATAAGATTGATTCCATCCTTATTCATCTCAATTTCTGATGCTTATCCAGGGTTGGTATAGAATACATGCCTAGTAGAGGTTGACAGGAAAAACTAGCAGTTGGAGGTCAAGGCTTTCCCTTTTGTCTGAGCCATGGGTGAGGGTCTCTTTTTGGCAAAAATAGTTCTACTCACAAGAAGAATTTTTGGCATAGATGCAGGTGCAAATAAATGTCTCTGGAGGCAGTTTTGGCCAGGAACTAAGACCCACCTCTCAGGGTAGGAGAGCCTAGTGGAGTCCTATTTTTTACAGCTTAAGGCCTTGTGTTTCATGTCTCCTTCAAGATCTGTCTTTGTTGAGAATCAGATGGTTCTGCCTGGTTTGGAGAGTTAGGGGATGGCTTTCCAAATGGTCCTATTGTGTAAAAGTGTGTAGGACTGATAACTTCCACATTAGGGGAGAATGGTTCTCTGGATCTATCATCTACACTCAGAAGATGGAGGAGATGACAGAGGCTCTGTGAGTTTGCTTCAAAATATTAGAGCCTGCCTCTTTGGAATTCTCGTGTACACTGAAGACCAGCTGAGACATCCAGCCTCGTGGAATAAACAACTGTTGGATTCTTAATTCTTCCCCTGGTAGGCAGCCATTGTTGGACCAGCTAGACCACAGCCTAGAAGTCATTCTAATAAATCTCTCTTCTATCCATTTGTCTCTCTTCTGTCTCTCCGTCCCTCCCTCCTTCCCTCCCTTCTTCCCTCCTTCCTTCCCTCCTTCCCTACCTACCAATCTATTGAGACTAAATACAGATTTTGGTACCAGGATAGGGATAATGCTGTGACAGACCTGACCACGTTTTTTGGGGAGGATTGTGCAAAGACTTTTGGAACTTTGGGCTAGAAAAGCCATTGAGTGTTGAGAGGGCAGAGAGCTCTTCTATAGGAGCTTGGGAGATAAGAATGTTGAAATCAGTGCAGATGGTGGAGGCCTGGCGTGTGCAGTTTCAGAGGGAAAGAGCAAACACTCTACTCGGCCCTTTGTGTGAAGAATCTGTGGTGTCTGGTCAGCTGGAGGTGAAGACTTGGCTGTAATTAACAAGAGACCAGAACCATTAAAGAAAAACCTTTGCTTTGCTGGGACAATGGATGCTGGTGAGCTGGGGCTGAAGAATCAGCCTTCATTAAGAAGAGAACAGTGTCATTGAGGTGAAATCTTCTGGGAAATGTTTCCTCAAGGTCACACACAGAAGCTATGTTCCAGAAGCGGCTGAGATTTTACATTCTGTTGGCAGCTGGACTTGGTAATTTGTAAGAATCACCCAGGTAGTACTGGTTTTGAAGGCATGAAAGCTGAGGCTTGACACTGTGGCAGGCCTGGATTCCTGGAAGAGAGCCCAGGAGAGGCTATTGGTGAAGTGTTGTCCAGTTGCAGCAGGAGACCACAGCAATTTTGGAGATGCCAGTGTCATGGAATGACCATGAAGAATGGCAGCAGCAGTGGAGTGGAGCCAGCTGGAGCCTAGAAGTTAAGCTGTGTGTACTGTGGAGGGCAGAGATGGAGATGTGACCCACACACCTTGGAGGAGCCCAGAAGATTTTGTGAGTGAATACCAGATGATTGGACATTGAGTTATTTACACTTTTGGAGTTCTGTTTTGCTTTGTTCAGATTGTGACTGTGTCCTGATTCTTTTCTCTTGAAGTAAGAAAGTATTTATTTTTGATTTTATAGGAGCCCACAGTTGAGAGACTGAATTTTAAAAGGCTTTGGATTTTAAAGAGAATGACTTTTTAAGTGTTTGAAAATTTACAGACTGTGAGACTTTTAAAAATTGGAGTGTTTATATTGTAATATTGATATTAGTATGTGATCTTGGGGAAGAACAAGGAGAGAAAGGTTATGGCTTAACAATGATGTGCGTGTCAAGGTGACAAGGAGTCAGTTGTGCTGGCTGGTCTTATATCAACTTGAAACAACCTACAGTTATCTGAAAAGAAGGAACCTCAATTGAGAAGATGCCTCCATAAGATCTGGCTGTAAGGCATTTTCTGAATTAGTGATTGATGGGGGAGGACCTAGCCCATTGTGGGTGGTGCCATCCCTGGGATGATGGTCCTGGGTTCTATAAGAAGATGGGCTGAGCAAACCATGAAGAAGAAGCCAGTAAGCAGCTCCCCTCCATGGCCTCTGCATCAGCTCCTGCTCCAGGTTCCTGCCCTTTTTGAGTTTTTGTCCTGACTTCCCTCAGTGATGGTCTGTTATCTAGAAGTGTGAACTGAAATAAATCCTTTCCTTCCCAAGTTACTTTGGTTTTGGTTGTGGTGTTTCATCCCAGCAATAGTAACCCTAACTAGGACACAGGACCACAGCCTGGTTCTCTCTTACCAGATGGGAAGGATCCTTGCACTTATGAGCCTGGACAGTTCCTAGCACATCTCTTGTGACATGCTATTTGCTCCTTGGGGCAATATCCCAGTGTTACTGCTGTAGTTATTTTGGCAACTTGATTGTGCTTTACCATGTGACCGAAAGCCCATGAAGCATGGCCAGTTTTACTCATTTATCCCACACGCCTCACTAAGGGTCAGGGATGGGCATGTTTGTCTGTCTGCTGCAGTCCAGGGAGTGACATAATTGATGCTCAGGAAAGTGGCAGCTGCTCTCATGGAGTCCCATGACAGTGCCTTCTAGAACCGTAGAAGATATGATTCTTGTATAACTGATGAGACAGGTTCAAAGAAGACATCTTAGGATGTGTGGGAGGCCAGCTCCCACCTTTTCAAAGGTTCTTATGAGGAGGAGAGAGGGATAAGAAAATATTAGATAGAAAGATAGGGAAGAGGAGAAAGACAGAAACACAGGATAGCTTTGAGAGAACCTGGGTCAATACCCAATAGTCTTTTCCATTTATTCAAAAGGGCTTTTTATAACAATGCCAAGGGGTGGGGCAAAAAACTTCCCCCTTGCTAGATCAAAGCACACCACACAGCCAAGTGTAGACCCTTCCAAACACCTGGTAACCACGCCCGCAGTCAAATCATCCCTTATGCAGCCCTGCTGGTTAAAGCAAGCTCAGATTCTTGGACCCTGAGTAAGTTCTCACTAGGAAACTTTTGTGGGTCTCTACAAGGACGCAAGCCCAGCCCTTTGGTTTCTAAGCTAATTATTGTTTAAACATCTCACTGCCCTGTTAATTCTGGGACTGTCTAGTGGGTGAATGGAGCACGATGTGATTTGGCCCCATATTTTATTTTTGAAAGAAAAGACACAGTGGGTCATGTTCGAAGTTGCTCTATAAGTAATAGGTGGGGTGGAGGCCCAGCTCCATCACTTGCTGGCTGTGTGGCTTTGGCTGAGGTGCTCAGCCTTGCTGAGTCTTGGTTTTCTCATCTGTAGGATATTAGATGATAGTGACCATGGCTCCTTCCATCTGAGTTTGTTGTGAGGTTTAAGTAAGTTAGTAGGGTCAATGAGGTGGCTCACTAGATAAAGGTAGTTGCCACCAAACCTCATGGCCTGAGTTCAATCCCTGGAACTCAAATGATAGGAGAGAATCAACTCCTACAAGTTATCCTCTGATCATTTCTCTCTCTCTCTCTCTCTCTCTCTCTCTCTCTCTCTCTCTCTCTCTCTCTCTCTCTCTCTCCCCCCCCCCTTTTCTAAAAATGTAAAAATAAGCAAATGAGCTAGTGGATATGAAGAGGAGAAGATCCATGCTGGTGACCATGCAGTCAGTTTGTTGGGAGGATTAGATGAGTTGTTGGGTGTGAAGAGGAGAGAGTCCATGCTGGTGACCATGCGGTCAGTTTGTTGGGAGGATTAGATGAGTTGATGGGTGTGAAGAGAAGAGAGTCCATGCTGGTGACCATGCAGTCAGTTTGTTGGGAGGATTAGATGAGTTGATGGGTGTGAAGAGGAGAGAGTCCATGCT
>CABHPR010143033.1:0-34077 GCA_902168415.1 Peromyscus melanophrys
TTTTTTCATTAGAATGAATGTTCTTTCTCTTTATCCTGTCTGGCTTTGTGATTTAGCAGAGATCAGAGTCACGGCTTCCTTCCAGTTAGGTCAGGTCAGTCAAAGAAATGCTTTGCGCTTGACAGAATTTGTCTTCTCCTCCCCTAAGTTTGGCACTAAGACAACTTGGGGGGAGATACACACCATCTCCCTTTCAGAAGTTCATTTGCTTCTTGGGAAAGGCATGATGACTGCCCATTGAAAAGTCTTGTGAAGGGCCTGGAAAGAGAGCTCTGCTGTGGACCTTAGTTCAGTTCTAGACCCCATGTTGGTGGCTCACAACTGCCTATAATGCCAGGGTATCTGATGTCCCCTCTGGCCTCTGTGCATGCACGTGCACTCGTTTGTGTGTGCATACACACACACACACACACACACACACACACATACACACACACACACACAAACACGCAAATAAAAAATAATTTTTGCAATAATCTTATGCTGTGTGCAGAATGTCTTTTGAGTATCTTACAAAATGATTGCTATTTAAAGAGTGTTGCTCCATTTTGTTTTGATGTGTATATGTGTGTTGTGTTATGCATATGTGTGTGTATGTTTGTGAGTATGTACACATGACCTGTGACAGGGACCGAATGAGAACCTCAGGTGTCCTGCTCTGTTCCTCTGTGCTTCAGTTTATGGAGACATGGTCTCTCAGTGAACCCGAGTGTCTCCATTTTGGCCAGGCTTGCTGGCCTGCCAGCTTCTGGCATTTACTTGTCCCCTCTTCGTAACTCTGATTTAAAAGCACATGTGACCACATCTGGCTTTGACAGGGTTGCTGGGGATTCAGGCTCAGTTACTCATGCCTGCACAGACTGTGGTGCTTCTCACTGAGCCATAAGATGTCCTAAGTCGCCACAAGATACCATTTATCTCTGCACGCTGGCCATTCCAAACCTCTCCACTATGAATGTATAGCCCAGAAATTATCTAAGAGAAAAAATTTTAATCAATTCCATTATGGCCCAGAGAAACAAAAAATATTGCATGTAACTAATAATTTGTTTGTATAGCTTTCTTCTAAGAGGAAACCCAGCACAGCTCTTCACTGCCCCCCTTTTCAGACATTTCTGATCACTTCCTTTGGCCAGGAAACTCATTTTTACACTGTCTGGTTATACAGGCATACCTGAAATGAGCTGCCCTCCTGCATTAACCTTCATATTTCCAAAAGTTGTCCGTACACTGGTTACATTTTTATCCTCTCTTTTAAATAATGATTCTTTCTGGAACCAATTTAGTTAGTGTAAATAGATTTTTAAAAATATGCCAGAGTACCCATATAACAAATTAGGTGATTAGCTTGAAATTTAAAAGCATATACCTACAGCTCCATTTGACTTAATCCAGTAAACTACAAGAAGGGGTAATGCCATGTCCCCCGTTCATGTAGCACAGTGGGAATGACATTCAGAAACCACATATACACATGCATATGTGCTCACATGAACACACACAAACACATACATACATACCTAACACAGAAATACATATATAAACATATATCATGTACACACACACCACGTGAACATACACAGATAAAGGTTTATAAAATAATGTTAATACCCACAATGTTTCCTCCATTGTGGAATTGTCCAGGCTTGATAATAGATCTTTAAATGGACTCATGAGCAGTACTGATTTCAACTGTACTTACCATGCAGAAAGTAGAGTGGTCTAGAACCTGTAGCCAAGTTGCCACAGGTCCACTACCAAGCCATTCTTTGCCTTGTTCCTCCTAAGCCCTTGTGAGCAAGCTGCTGCAGCTACTCACTCCTTGTCCTCCAAGTCAGTCCTCAGCTGCCCTGTTCCCAGGGACCACAGGCTGCTCTTGTTTACAAAACTGTAGGCTCAATTTCAGAAGGCTTTGTGTAATCTCTGTTCCCAGAACCAGTTCCCACCTGCAATGTCTTGAATGAGCCTTCTTGGAAAATGTGTGACCAGAGATATGATTTGATACACAGAACCTATGACTGTTCTTTATATAGCCAAATACTTGATTAAGTTAAGATCTTAAAGGTAAAATCTTATCTTGAGTTACCCAGAAAGTGCAACCACAGGTATCCACATAAGTAAGAGAGATGCAAGAGAAGACAATGTCAAAACTAAGAACATGGAGAAACAGCCACAGGCCTGGGCCAGTAGTGTAGAGAGCCGTAAGGGCAGAAGAATCGAGGAGCAGGATTGTGTTCCTCCCTGCCGCTGAGCTGGCGTGGCCCCACCCATGTCTTGAGATTTGGAAGTCAGGCCCCAGAAAAGTGAGCAAATAGATTTCTGGCTGCTATTTTAACACCTGTATTGTCCTTGTTTGTGGCCACACTCATAGAAAACTGACAGGTCATGTCTTAGTCATCGTTCTGTTGCTGTGAAGAGACAACATGGCCACAGCAACTGTTCTTATAAAGGAAACCATTTAATGGGGGTTTGCTTACAGTTTCAGAGGTTCAGTCCATTATCAGCATGGCAGAAACCATGGCAGGAAGCATGGCAGCACACATGCAGACATGGCTCTGGAGAAGGAGCCAAAAGTTCTACATCCAGATCCGCAGGCAGCAGAGACATAGAGACACTGGCCTGAATTGAGCTTTTGAAACCCCAAAGCCCACCTCCAGTGATACACTTTCTCCAACAAGGCCACACCTACTCTAACAAGGCTCCTAATCTACTCCTCTTTATCCCTGTCAAGTAGGGTCATTTCCTAATGACCAAGCATTCAAATAGATGAGCCTCTGAGGGCCATTTCTATTCAGACCACCACAGGTCACATGATTAATTCACTTCTTTGTGGTGCTGACAGATACCCAGGACTGGTCACTCAAAAACACAGGAATCCAGTAAACCTGACTTTGCCCTGTCTCTAGCTGTGGAGAGATGCCACCTGCTTCTGGAGGGCATTATAACGGGGCGTCTTACCCACAGTTGTGTGGGGTGGGAGGTAGGTACACCTGCCTGCAGCATGTATGTGAAGGGCAAAGGGCAAACACAAGTGTCATTCTCAGAAGCTGTGCACCTTTCTTTTTGAGACAGGGCCACTTATTTCCCTGGGACTTGCCAAGTATTCTAGGCTGGGTGTTGAGTGATCCCCAGGATTCCACCTGTCTCCTCCCCAGTACTGGGGTTACAAGTGCAGGCCACCTTGCTTGACTTCTTACTTGGGTTCTGAGGACTAGTGCAGGTCCTTGTGCATGCAAGGCAAGAGCTTTACTGACTGAGCCATCTCCTCCGTGCTGGGCTCTGTCTTTTTAATATCATTTTTATTGTTTTTAATTATGTGTATGTGTGTTTGTCGGCATGCGGGGATGTGCATATGAGTGCAGGTGCCAGCAAGGCCAGAAGAGGGCGTCCCACCCCTGGAGCTGGAGCTGTGAGCAGTTGTGAGCCACCCGACGTAGGTGCCGGAAACTGAACTCAGGCACTCCGCAGGAGTATCAGGGGATCTTAACTGGTGATCCATCTTTCCAGCCCCAGGGGTTCTGATTTTTGATTTGTTTATTTACTCACTTTTACCAAATACAAGTATAGGAAGCATTCTTGAGTCTCACCGTATTTCTGCCAGGGACTGAACGTTTGTGCTGGTGTTGAAACCCTAGTTCCCATGGTAATGGGTTTTGGAAGTGGAGGTGATAGGTTGATGGGTGGTAAAAGTGAAGAGGACAAGCAGATGGGAATTTCAGGATGGGTGAGGGTCTGTATTGCCTGCACTCCTTTTCTGTTCTACAAGGACTCATCAGAGTCTGAACAAGTGAAAGAAATCAACTTTTATTGTGGAAGCCATCTGGGCTATGGCCTTTTGTTATGGCAGTTGATACCTTTCACGCTTGTATACAGAGAATAACTCCCTACATATAGATATATAAAATACCTTTCTATACATGTATGCATGCACAAAGCATCTTTCCAAACAAGTATACATCAACACCTTTCTACATGTTTATGCAAAGTAGCTCCTTTCTGCACGTGTTATCAGAGGACACATGTCTACACATATATACAGAAAATACATTTCTGAAGTGCGGTGTGGTGTGGGAGGGGATTTGGCAAGCAGTTTCTGCACCTACCTATCTGCACTGAGAAGTTTAACTATGGATATGGATTTTATTGATTAGAGGAGGCAGTCACAGGCCTGGAAGGGAGTCTTTCCTAAGTGACATTAGCTATAGAACTAGGAAAATTGTTGTTAATGCTTCATTTTGGTCCAAAGTTGAGAAGAGATTATTTGAAGTAGGAGTGAGGGCAGTCACTCAGCGTTTTCTAGGACCACTCACATTAGCTACCCCAGTTTTTCTTCCCCTTTACACATCCCTAAAACAGAACTAGGGCAGCTGTGAATCTAAACCCTTAGATGTGGCAAGAAACTCTCGCTGCAGAGCCTTGGGAAAGCCATTGCAACAGCAGCTTGTTGGGATACCCAGTATTAGCTCATTTCAGTCTCATTAATGTCAGATCACAATACATTCCATATCCGTTCTACTCTTAGATATGGACTGTTTTGCAAAGACCTGAAAAAAATCTAGATTTGCTCCATGGTTATATCATTACCCAATGCCACCTTTTTTTTTTTCTTCCCTAAATAAATCTTTCCCTTCACCCCACTCTGTTAAGATCATGGTCAGAGTTACTTTGAGTCAGACAGATGTGAATTCAAGTTCATACTCTACCACAATCTAACCAGTCTATAGTGAGTTCATTTAATCTGTGACATGTCTATGTATCTGCAAATGGGGAAGATGGTGTCGATCTCAGAATGTTGTGGCCAAAGAGAATGTCTCAATTCCTGAGACATACTTAGCAAACTATCTAACACCATCTACACCACTATGTTGTATGGTCCTGAGAGTTATCTACATTATTTTCAGTTTTGTATGAGTAACTTCATTAAATATATAGCCAGCCAAAGTAAAATAAAGAATAAGTAGCAAGTGATAGCTAGCTAGCGAGCTAACTAGTAGATAGATAGATAGATAGATAGATAGATAGATAGATAGATAGATAGAAGATAGGTAGATGAATGGATAGATGGATGGATGGATGGATGCATACATACATACATACATACATACATACATGCATACATACATACATACATACATACCAAGGCATCACCAAATTTGAGATTCAGAACATCCAGCAGAAATTGACTGGGAAGCTCTTTTAAGGAAACCAGATAGTGTTCCCAATGGAGAGTCCTGAGCAAAGCAGAGTGCCCTGTGAAGTGAGGCTCCTAAGTAAAAGAACACGTAATAGCAGAAAGGTAAATAATATCATCATATCCAGGGCTTACAAACATCTACATCCAGCAGAAGCTGACTGGGAATGGGCCTGGCCTACTACAGCAGTCAACTGGAGTTCCCCATGCAGAGTCCCAGGCAGAACAGAGTGATCCTCCAAATGAGGCTTCTGAGTAAAAAATAGCAACAGTTAGAAATGCCATCAGTGGAGATCTCTGTGACCACCAAACCAGCAGAGTGTCGATCAGCATCAGATAAGAAGGAAGTTTGGTTCAAGATGACCCAGTAGCCCATGTTGGTTCTAACTTCAAGAGCCTGACACTGGGTAGTTTATTTTAGGCATATTCAAGCCCAGCACAATTTGGAAAAAAAAAAAGTTTCCTGGTGATAATCAACTCCATCTTGTGTGTACAACAAAACTTAAGACATAATTACATCTAAACTCTTGTAAAATACAAGTGACATTTTCCATAAGATAGGTTCTGTAGATGAAGCGAGGAAGCAGGCTCAAAGTAAGCAATGCTCATGATAAGGGTCTAGGGGAGGATGGCCTTATAGATTGACTGAGATAAAACAGCTCAAGAGAAGGGTCTGGGGAAAACTGGTATGCCCAGGCCATATAGATAGCACAGAAGTCACCAGGCTGTTAAGCCTTCTGGGTGGAAACCAGTTTATACATTCCTCCCTTTGAAGAGACAATGCTGTGTATATAACCTTCCTGGTTTCCCAGTGCTTATCTGTCAGAGAAAGGACCCCATGCCTCTCACAGACATGATCATGTCATGTGCTCCCAAATTCCAGCAGAAACCAATTGGGAAAGTTGAGTCAGTCAGCTGGAGTTTCCAGCTGAGCTTTCTCTCCATGGCAGGGTGTCCTATGGCTAAACTCCAGGCTTTCTTTCCTCCCATTGAAGGCAATTTTATATTCCTGGAAAGACAATAGGAAAGTATATTGGAAATAGCTTACCTTCTAGCTGTTTTCAAGGACATGATTTCTTTTTCCTTATTATTATTATTATTTTTTTGACATGGTCTCACTATTCACCTGTGGCTGGCCTGGAGCTCTTTATATAGATTAGGCTGGCTTCAAACTCACAGAGATCAGCTTTTCACCGCCTCTCTAGTGCTGAGATTAAAGATGTGTACTACCATGCCCAGCGTGAACATGATGTTTTTACTCCTGGGCTGTTTTGCTGTCAGAAAACAGTCCTGTGGACACATATCCCTGTTAGAGGCGAATATTGGAGCAGTGGAAGACACCTGATAAGAAAAGAGACATGGAAAGTGTGACATGTGCCTAGCAGTTAATACGCAGTGGTTGCTCATAGGGTTATCAGGGTTTTATTCGGTTCATGCCAAGGAAAGCTGTGTATTTCATGTTTTAATTTTCAATTATGTTTTCATTTTTTGAGTTTATAATATAATTACATCATTTCCCCTTCCAAACCCTCCCATGTACTTCTCCCTTTTCAAATTCATGGCCTCCTTTTTCATCGATTGTTAGTATGTATATGCATATACATAAATATCTATGTATATATTCCTAAATGCATAAGTATAACCTACTCAGTCTGTATAATGTAACTTGTATGTATGTTTTCGTTTTAAGAAAATACCTGATTTTGTTGATTGAATGGACAACTGAGAGTTACCTGAAAAGTAGTTCACGTATATGAAATGTTTTCCTCTTTTCCTGTAGGAATAGCAATAATTTATATTACTGACATTTCTGAGTCCATGAGAAAGTATATATTATTAAGTAGTTCCCTGTAAGAATTTTAGTTTGAGATCAATAAATATAACATGCAAGCAGAGATTTGAGGTAATGGGATACACACAATATTGTATTAAAGATATACAATTGCAAAAAATGCAACTGAACAATTCAGCAGTTGACCAAAGTCAGTCCTAAATGAATTGTAAGCATATATAAATTGCATTTTAGCATATAATACATATTTTTGGAAAAGGCCATTTATGTAAGAAGGCAAGTTTTCTTCTTGAGATCCCAGAAGTTTCAAAGTGGAAGGATGCCAGAGTTCTAGTCCAGTCTCTGGTCTAAGACGAAAGCCTTGTACACAGTTCCTATCCCTGTAGAGCAATGAATTTTGGATGGAGGATGTCAGTGTCAGACTGCCTAAGGACGTATCCCAGACTAGCTCCATCCAAGCTCTGTGACCCCAAAGTCCTCACTTAACCTTTCTCAGTGTTTCATCTAACTATTGAGGCCCCGGGGAGCAGCAACAGCTATCTATAGAAACTGTTACTCTCAAATTAAAAGTCACATGTGAAACACCTAAAACAGGGCCTGGAATATGGGTGCTCACGTTGTGACTCCAGTGGGAATATTCCTAACTGAACACACGACAGTTTCTCGGTTAGCCAGAAAGTTCTGGAAGTCACTGTTCTGTTTGTTCCTTTTTCATCTTATCTTTGCCTGGGTCAGCTCCATGCTAAGGTTTTGGTGGAGTGCTGATGTCCCAATTAACACATGGTGTGACTTTCTTTTCTCTTTTTCTTTTTCTTTTTGTTTTTTTCAAGACAGGGTTTCTCTGTGTAGCTTTGTGCCTTTCCTGGAACTCACTCTGTAGACCAGTCTGGGGTCGAACTCACAGAGATCCGCCTGCCTCTGCCTCCCAAGTGCTGGGATTAAAGGCTTGCACCACCACCCCTGGCTCTTTTTTTTTTAAATAAATATTTGTATTATTTTTTGAAAATTTCCTACAGCATGTTTTGATCGTATTCACCCTCAGCTTCTCCCAGATCCACGCCCACCCTCTTTACCCCTTCCTAAAGCTCATCACTACCACAGCCTTGAGCAGCATCTTCACACCTCATCTCACTTCTTACAGACATTTCAACCACTCAGCAGGAAGCTGATATTTTGCTTCCTGGCCCCCACACCTGCACTTCTGCTATAGAACGGTGCTTTCCAGTGTGATGTTATCTTAGCCCTCTGCTAAGGAGGCATGCGATGTAGAATCCATTACTTCCTTTTAAAAAACAAGCTGGGGCCGGAAGTATTACTCAAGAGCATTTCCCACTCTTGTAGAGGAGATTAGTTGGGTCTCCAGCACCCACATTGAGCAACTCATGACTACTGGTGACTCCAGCTCCAGGGCATCCAACTCTTGTCTTCTGAACAACTGCCTTCACATGCACATTGTCCCCAACAGTCACATGCATACACATAATTGAAAAATAAAAATAAATCCTTAAAAAAATAACCAAAATTATTCTGTTTTAAAAGCCACATGCATCTAAACCAAATGAACACAGGCTCTGTGCTGTTTGAATAATAGTTTTTACATTGTAAATACCAGCGAACATTAGTCCCATTTAGAAATATAGACACAGAAAGCCATTTTCTCCAATGTGGAAAAAAAAAGTTTTGGATAGTGGCCCATTTTAAAACCTTTTCCCTCATCATCCTTTAACGATACAAGGGAGTGGGAGGAATAAGTTGGAGAAAATTGAATGATAATAAGGATGGGGAAGGAAGGGAGGGGACTCGTTTTCTTTGTCCCTGTCTCTGGCTGAGTAATTTGACTAATTCACCGGGTATTATCATTCTTTGCAAAAACACCTAAAAGCATAGTAAGAAATATTAGACAAGAACAAGACTCAGTTATCTTTTCAGACCCATCATCATATTTTCTGGGGTGCTTAGTCAGGGGCATTATCACCCCAGGAAGATGTGCTCAGGATGTCTTTGCAGCGTGGTATGTGGGGCTCGACACACATACTAAAGAGCTATCCCAGGCAGCAAGAATGAGCCCCCCTGGTCCAGGGAATGCTATCAGGAGATGTTCTTGTGAATTACCGGAACTGCTTTTCATGTAAAGTTGGTTCATAAGAGGAGAAGATGGAGAAAGCAGGGTTCTTTCTGAGTGGAAGCAAGAAAGCCTCTCGATTTTGCTTCTGTATTTCCAAATAGCATATAATGATGGAATGATTATGTACTAAATCATGTTAATTACTTTCCTCTGCAGCTGTTGTTTTCAATATGGGGAAATTATAATTGTTTAAAATAAGTGTATAGCTTTCTTCCACATTTAGTGCACTAAATACAAATAAATGGGGGGTTTGACACCTTTAAAATGTGTTTTCTTGATGCTCAGTGGAAGATAAGTTAACTCCAAATTTTTGGAATTAAGTAAAATCCCATAGTTTGCGTGTACTTAGGAATGTGTACTTAGAGGACAATGATCTCTTCATTTTTGTGTCATGATGAGAGCTGTGAGCAGAACTTCCCTGGGAATGCTGTTCTGATACCCTACAAATACCTAATGGCTGTGTCCTCTGATCTGTGCGGCTGTAATGTGTGTGTGTGTGTGTGTGTGTGTGTGTGTGTGTGTGTGTGTGTGTGTGTGTTGGTGTGTGATTGGTCTCTCTGTGGTTTATTTCAAATATGAACAGTACGTGAATGAAAACCTCACTCATTTCTCTTTTTGTGTGGCTGGTAAAATAACTCGGTGGCTAAAAGCATTCCCTGAACAGCCTAACCATAGTGTAGAAAACTCTGTAAATACAATTCCAGTGTGTTAAAACAACTTTTAATGTTATCATACTTCTGCTTTATTACTAATGTTGCTAATCTCCCATCCTGTCCAATTCATAAGTAGAACTTTGTCATACATGTGTATGCATAGGAGAAGGCAGAGCATATGTGGAGTCGGTGTTATTTAAATTTTCAGGTTTTCACAGGACATTTTGGAATGTATTGCCTTTGAATGTGGGAGGGCTAAACCTCAAAACTGACTCACAGCAACACATGGATTATGTTTCATAAATCCAGGCACAGTTTAGTTATTCCCTCTGCTTTGAGCCTCTCACACGAATATGTACATATTTAGTCTGTTCTGATTTTACTTACTTTCTTCCTCTTATCCCTTCTCTTGGGCAAGACCTCTCCAAGGCATTAGTGAGGAGTGGGTGGGGCCAGACTCACCTCCAGGCCTTAGTGAGGAGTGGGCAGGGCCAGACTCCCAGGCATTAGTGAGGAGTGGGCGGGGCCAGACTCACCTCCACGCCTTAGTGAGGAGTGGGCAGGGCTGAACTCACCTCCAGGCTCCTTGAGGGGAGAGTAGCTTCCAAGTTCACTTGCTACTGACACTTGTATTGATTTCTTTTCTCATTGCTGTGACAAATACTCCTGGCAAAACCAACCTAAAGAAGAAATGGCAGATGCTGGTTCACAATTCTAGGCCCATCGTGGCAGGGAAGGAATGGTGGTGAAGGCATCTCATCATGTTGTATCTACAGTCAGGAAGCAGAGAGAGATGAGTGTTCAGCTCATCTTCTCCTTTCTCTTCTCTGGATTCCCAGGCCATGCACTGATACCACCATGTTCAGAGGGAGTCTTCCCACCTCTCTTAACTCAGTCTGGAAACTCTGACAGAGACATGCTCAGAGATGTGTCTCCTAGGTGATCCCGGGTCCTGTCTCATTGGCAGTCACTATTAATCATCACAAGAGGATTTGCTTCCTTGCTGGATGTCTCCTGGAAGCAATGCTCTGTTCCTGGCCATATAAAGCTCTCTAGCGTAGTAATCTGCTTGATCAAAACAGCCGCAGGGGAGACAGTGTGGACATGGGGCTAGATGCAGGGACTCATCTCTCTCTCCTAATGTAATCCTGGAAGTGAGATCCATCCAGTCCACTGTGTTTGGTTTGGAGCAAAATGCTAGATCCAGCTTTTTCTTAAGAGGAGCACACATCATATTTGTATGAATGGCATGGAACTCTCATTGCTGAGAGTCGGCTCAGATGTATATATTACTGCTATCTGCTATAGGATAAGAATTATAATAATGTATTGAGATATATGGTCATATATTTATTTGCATACATGTATGTAGCCATACATCTACATATATTTAATGCTATGCAGACACAAGTGATACATAGAGAAACAGGAATTTTTTTTCTTGCCATGTTGTTAAAGACATTCTGTATATTCACTCCCAAGAAAAAGCCAATCTAGAATATCTTCCTTTCTAGTCTGTCTGGGGGCCTTCTTTTCCCCCTTCTGGGCTTCCCTTGCCAGCAGACACATGACATCTAGTTTCTTCTTGTTGCACCCCAATCCACTGCCTCCTGGAGAACCCAGCTGTTCAAGTATAGGACAGGACTTGCTTCTGTCCACACACCGAATGGCTCTGTGTACCAGACATTTCACTCTGAGGTTTCTTTACTGTCTCCACTCCACACAGAGACTCTTCAAGTTCTTATTTCATACTTGCTGCAACAGAAGGAGGAGGAAGCAGAGCCCATAGCATGAAGCTGTGTATAACAATTAGAAGAAATAAGATCACTCTTCGCTTGTATGACCATGCCTGTTTTCTTCAGTGATAAACTTTCAAGAGTCATTGCATTCTAGTAGGCAAGAACTTAGGGCTAAAGAAATGCACCTTGAATGGTTGGCATTCCAGAACTAACAGGGCTAGTGAGTTAGAAGCCTTTTAGGCTTCTTCCCCCATCACAGTCATACTCCTGTTTCATGGATTGTGATGCTGACTATCAGACTATGATGCTGGTTTCCTTTTAGGACACAATTTCCCTTAACTTACTGTAATGGCAAACCTGTGAAGATCCTGCCTCTGAGGACCTACAGAAGGAAACTAGATAAGAGTCTCCGGGGGCTGAAGAAATAGTTACATTGGTAAAGTACGTGCTTGACCAAGCATGAGAACCTGAGTTCAGATCCCCAGCATCCACATGTTGGCATCCCTCTGTAATCCCCTTGCTGGGAGGCAAGCAGAGAAGGGAGGATCACAGGGACTCATTGGCGAGCCAGCCCAAGAAGTTGGTATGTTCAGAAGTGCTAGCTCAGATCCAGTGATACAATTTCAGAAAGTGCGGTGGAGAACAACCAATGAAGGCTTGCAATGTGGTGATATTGTGTTCCCCCAAATATTGTACACCCTAATAAACTTATCTGGGGTCAGAGAAGCAGAACAAGCCACAGCTTCCTCACCTCGCCAATTCCTCAGCTGATCCTGTTTCCTCAGACTGGATGCCTCTCAGCTGAACTGTGGTGCTCAAAAGCCTAAAAGCTTAACCAGACTAGTTCCTGGTCCTCACGCCTTATATACCTTTCTCTTTTCTGCCATTACTTCCTGGGATTAAAGGCTCTTGTCACCATGCCTGGCTGTTTCCAGTGTGGGTTTGAACTCAGAGATCCAGGCAGATCTCTGCCTCTGGAATGCTAGGATTAAAGGCGTGTGTGCCACCATTTTCTGGCCTCTATATCTAGTGGCTGTTCTGTTCTCTGGCCCCAGATAAGTTTATTAGGGTGTACAATATTTTGAGGAACACAATATCACCATATTGCAATGTCAACCTCTGGCTTCCACATACATCCATGTGTGTACACTACATGCATACTCACACAAGCACGTACCGGCGTATGCACATACAAGAACTCCCAGGATCTGTTTTTAAAGAGTTCTTGCTAGTTTTTCTGGACCCCAGAGCAGATGACAGACACATCCATCGACCCCTAAGCTACAAGAGTGCTTGCTGTGAATAGCTCTAGGTGATTTAAATCTCTGCAATCCTTTAAACTCAGACCATGCTCACACCTTCTCTAAGATGTGGCAAGTATGGAGACACTGAGGCATGGACACAGCAAGTCTACATAGTAGATATTAAATCTAGTGACAGACAAGCAGCGTTTCCAATGGTGAAGCAGTCTTGGTGAGGGGCTATGGTAGTAGTGGGTGGGTCCTCTTCATTTGCAGGTAATTTTTTTGCTGTTACAGTTTTCCTATGGGGCTGGGGGTTAGAGAAGTTGGGAGGTAGAACTGGAGGCCTTAAAGATATTCAGGGTGTAATAAGAACCCATCAGTGGAAAAAATCTTTGGTCTCCTTCAATGAGGAAGATTTAAAGTCTGTGAAAATAGTTTTCTTCTGAATCGAGAGGCATGAATACCTTTCTTTGTTCATTACCAGTCATGCTGTGTTTCCATTCAAAAAATTAAGAAGAATGGTGGTAATTTGAATAATGGTAATCACAATGCATTTCTCATGTTGAAGTCTGAATAATACACCTGAATTTAATTGCAAAATGAAATACTGTATCTGCACTGAGTTCTATGGTTCTACACCAGGAAAGAAAAGTGGGACACCGTGTCTCCAAGTCAGGACCCAGTTTTGATTTTAGAAATCTCCATAATGAAATCGGCATACACAAGAGCTTCCCGGAGAATAAAACATGCCAGAAGAATCCATACATGCCTCAGAGGTAACCAAGATTCATTTAATAAGAAATGGTTGCTTTCCAAAAACATAGGAAGGAAGGAGTAAAATGACATGGATAGCTTTTGACAGGTTACACTAACAGATGGTTTCCTACAGACACAGCAGTACCATCACTGCAGTTTAATAAAAATTCCATACACGCTGTTCGCATTGCTCGTCCGGAAATGATCACATAAATAAAAACAGGATATTGGCATCAAAAGGTTGTAAATATTGAGCATGCTTCTCAAATGTATCAGTCAGTTAATGGCGGGATAGTTTCTCCACCCTTGACCATTATTCACTGCAAAGTCTGAAATGTAGATGACATTAGAAATTTGTTATGTCTTTCAATTACACATTAAAAAGTGTTTTCATTTGAGTGGCAGCCCATAAATATTGCATGGCCAGATCTCCTAGCTTCCCACCAAAATACCTTTTCCCTAGCTAGGCAATGTCCTAGTTAGCTTTAACTGTCAACTTGACAGAGCCTAGAGTTGCATAAGAAAGGAGTCTCAGTTGAGGTATTCCTAGATCAGAACAGCCTGTGTAATGTCTGTGGGATGTCTTGATTGTTAATTAATATAGGAGGGTCAGCCGATTATGGGCAGCATTGGTCCCTGGGAGGGTGGTCCTGGGCTTTATAAGAAAGCTAGCTAAGCATGGGTCTGTGAATGAGACAATAAGTAGCATTCCTTCATGGCTTCTGTTTGGTTCCTTGATCAGAGGTTATTCTGTGAGCAATGGCAAATAGGCCTGCCTTTAAACTCCTACCCTGACCTGTCTCCATGTGGACTATAACCTGATTAAACAGACCCTTCCCTCCCACAAGTTGCTATGGCCATGGTATTTGCCACAGCCTCAGAATGAAACTAGAAGACTCAAGTGGGCCCCTGACTTCTGAAGTTGCTCCTCATGGATTGTGGCCAGCAGCTCTGTCCTGTTGAACAGCCAAAGCTAGTGTTTCTTGAACCTGTCTTGCTGAAAGAAATACAAGACTAAGACAGAACTTCCTTGCACAAATGTTAGTGATGTGTCCAGGCTTGGAAAAGCTTCTCTGGTTTCCTTGCGATTCATTTTGGATAGCAGAACATACTTCACTCTACAAATTCAAGACTGTTTCATGAGGAGTCCAAAGACCAGGCTCTTGGTGTTGTTTTGTATTTGGACAAAGAGCACACACTAGATCTTTTGGGAAGGCTGCTGAATCATTCCTTAATATGAAAGACCTGTAAAGGTTCGTTTCCATCAAATTTTGGTGAGGTGCACCATCTGTTCAACTACTGTAGTTCTGCCACCAAAAACAGGTCAGAAATTCATTTTCATCAGCATCTTGTGCCCATGTGACTGTACCTTCCAGTTCCAAATTGACATGGTATGATGGTGACTCTTCCCTCCCACATACTGAGGACCTGGGTCCTGTGGTCAGCAGCATTGATCTGGCCCTTGAACAGAGACCCTGAGTTGACCTGTTTTCCAGGTAGGACCTATGGTTTCCTTCCATTTGCACTCCCTTACGTTCAAGAGCAGCTTGGGCTCTTCCCTTTTCTTTTCTTTCTCCTTCCTAGTCTTTAAATGTCTTACTAGCATACATTAACTATACACAATAGTGGAGTTCATTATAGCATTTCCATACATGTGCATAATATGTTTCAATCATATTCACACACACACACACACACACACACACACATTCACACTCTCACATTCTGCTACGATCCCCCCGCCCACACACTCCTGCTGATCCCCTTTCCTCTTTCTTTTCTCCCCAATGACTGAGTATACCATATACTCACCAGGGCCCAGATACCCTTGACTCTCATATGTCTTGTTCCCCCTGCTCTGGCTTAAAGAGAACCATCTTTTCCTCAAGTACTGCTTGGGATCATCCTGACCCGCCTTTCTAAGTCTTATCCTCAATGCTTTCATGTCTGGAAAACCTCTGAAGTGTATCCCTTCCCCACTTCTCTGCCTTTAGCAAGGGCCAGCTCACTTCTTTTATAGAACTTACTTTGTCCCACTGACACTCAGGTTCACACTCTCATTAAGCAGTAGTAGTTGCTTTTGAGTGGAGACTGGATATCTAATCTCAGTGTTCATTCTCTGTACCCAGCACCATGATGACTCAATATTACTGAATAAATAGATGGGTGGATAGATGGTAGGTGATGGGTAGATGATGGATAGATGGATGAATGGATTGACAAATTGATCAATCCGTGAATGGATGGATGGATGGATGGATGGATGGATGGATGGATGGATAGATAGGTAGATTAATGGATGATGTATCAGTGTATGGAAGGGTAGATGGATGGATGGATGATGAATTGGTAGCTGAGTAGATGGAGAGAAGAATGGATTAGTGGATGGGATGGTGGATAAATGGATGGGTGTATGGTTGGATAGATTGGTCAGTGGGTGGGTGAATAGATGGATGCATGGATGAACGGATGATGTTTGATAGACATAAATTGCACCTTACTTTGGAAATTAAGCACACTAGATGAGGTCACTACCCTTGTGGAAATGTACTGTTTAATGTAGACATTTAAATGTGGGTGTAGTTATGAGAGTTGCTACATAAAAGAGAATGAAGTTGAAAAAAACATGGATTACACATTTAAGAAACACAATACTGTTATGATGTATTATGAGGAGGCCTCGAGGGCATGGGGGAGACATTTGAGGATTGTTTGTTTGTTTAACTGCTTCTGCTTGGCTCCTCTTCCTAAAGTACTAGGAGGGTCAGTAAATGAGGAATCAAAATACCTCAGATAAACCTGTGCTTTGATTTATTTTGTGGTCACAATGGATAACCTTCAATAATATTTTCCTTACTTCAAATTCTCCTAGTCAGTGGCTGTGTGACTTTGGGCAAGTTACCTGAGTAACAACAGCCACAGATGTGATGGAGAGGAGGGAGAGAGTGGTGGGGACTGATGTGATGATGGAGAGGAGGGAGAAGATGGTGGGGACTGATGTGATGGAGAGGAGGGAGAGGGTGGTGGGGACTGATGTGATGATGGAAAGGAGGGAGAGGGTGGTGGGACATGGGGAATGTGCTCAGAGTATAATATGTACTTACTCAAAAGTGCCCTTATATTACCCAGTATCATTGAAATACTTTTAAAGGGATCAGGTGGACTCTGAGCTTACATAAAACCTATATAAGATTAAACAAGTAAAAATTCCAGCATGGATAGGGAAGAGGTTCTCAAAACTCTACCCCAGCTGGAGAGCTATTGTTGTTAATGGTTGCCCGGATGGGGAGAGTCAGGTTTTTTGGTTTTTTGGTTTTTTTTTCAGGGATGGCTCCTAGTAAATTGTTGACACTCCAGTGGATGGCCCTAAACCCACACACATACAGACAACAGTAATTGAACTAAGTGTGTTGAAAAAAGGATGTGATTTTGGGAGAAAGAAATGGTAGGGGGTCTAGGAAGAGTTGAAGTAGGAAGTAAGGGTAGATGTGGTCAAAATACATTGTGGCAGGTGGTAGTGGCGCATGCTTTTTATCCCAGTACTTGGGAGGCAGAGCCAGGTGGATCTCTGTGAGTTCGAGGCCAGACTGGTCTACAGGGTGAGATCCAGGACAGGCAACAAAACTACACAGAGAAACCCTGTCTCAAAAAAACAAAAAAAAGCTGGGCGGTGGTGGCGCACGCCTTTAATCCCAGCACTCGGGAGGCAGAGGCAGGCGGATCTCTGTGAGTTCGAGGCCAGCCTGGTCTCCAAAGCGAGTTCCAGGAAAGGCACAAAGCTACACAGAGAAACCCTGTCTCAAAAAACCAAAAAAAAAAAAAAACCAAACCAAAACAAAACAAAAAAAATTAGCAAAATACAATTGTATTCATGTATTAAATTCTCAATAGATAAAATATTTAAATGAGAGAATCAGGTGGGGTGGAGAGGGAGACAGAGAAGGAGAAAGAAAAAGATAGAGACACAGAGAGAGGGGTATTCATTGCCCACAAATATATGAGAGAAAAGGTCTGGAAAATGCAAGAGGGGATGGGTGTTAAGACACCACCAGTGGCCATAAAGAGGAGGGCTCAGGGGCCTCCATAGCTGTCTGTTCTCTAATTGGCATCTCCATGGAGATCATGAACACATTAAATTCCCCAGGGAGTTCGGCATTTAAGTAGAACAACAACAGGTTTCCTGGAGTGAGAACCAGGCACACCTTCCACGAGGAAGTGTGGGAAGGAACACACACCACCCAAATGCCGAGCAGTCTGCATGGTGGTTATGAACTCCCCCTTCTGCGTCAGCATGCTTCCTGTCTCCAGTGGTTACTAGTGGAAGTTACTGGATCATAATGGCAGGTCACCATTGCAGGCTGTGGTCACTGTCCATCTTCACTTAAGGACATGGACATGTGATTCACTCAACTCTTCTAGTCCATTCCCTGGTTGACGAAAGAACTGAGATCTCATTTTAAAGCCTAACAAGATACAGATAATTAAGTCCTCGGAGACCTGTGTTCTCAGCAGTTATGACAGGATGCGCCCCCAGCCCGCTTTCCAGCCATATAGAAGCCTTGGCACTTGTAGTTAAATTGGGTTTTCTTCCAGCAGAGCCTGGTGTGAGGGAGCCAAGGGTAACGGCAAGCAAGCCCGATGTTGTTTGTTACATGGCGGTCTTAGTTTGCTTTCCGTTGCTGTGATGAGACACCATGACCAAAACCACCTGGGGAAAGGGTTTCCTTCTTTACTTCTATTTCCACATCACAGGCCATCACTCAGGGAAGCCAGGGCAGGAACTCAGAGCAGGCACCTGGAGACAGGAATCCATGTAGAGAACCTGAAGAGATACTGCTTTACTGGCTTGCTGCTCATGGCTCGCTCAGCTTCTCTACTGTACAACCCTGGACCACCTCTCCAGGGTGGCACCACTCACAGTGGGCGGGCAGGGCCCTCCCACATCAACTGTCAGTCAAGAAAATGCTCCCAACAGACTTGCCTACAGGCCCAATCTGATGGAAGCATTTTGTCAGTTGAGATTCTCTTTTCCTAGATGGCTCTAGCGTATGGCAAGTTGACAAAAACAAAAAACAAAAACAAGAACAAAAACAAACAGAAAAGCAGTAACAAAAAACCAACCAGCACAGTGGCATTTAGCATTCCTGCAGGAGAGATGTTATCATCTCTACCAATATTGGAGGAGAATTACAGGGATGAAGAAAGCAGAGGACGGCACCCTGAGAGTGAGAAAAGGGAGTCCTAACCCTGGGTATGCTGATGGCAGAGCGTAAGATAGACACCAGGGGCTGAGGAGATGGCTCAGTGTATAAACTGCTTGCCTCCAATGCATGAGGATTGGAGTCTCGATCCCCAGAACCCATGTACAAGCCAGGCAGGTGAAGTCGCTGCTTATAATTCCAGCACTCTGGCGACAGAGACGAGGGTTACATGGGCAAGCTGGCTAGCTGGACTTGCCCAATCAGTGGGCTCCGGCTTCAGCATGAGATTCCACCTCTGTAAACAGAGAAGAGCTTAAGAAGACCACCAACATTAACGTTGGGCCTTCACAGACACATGTGTACACACAGATGTGAGCACACACACACATACATACAAACATGCACACACATCGGTGTATATGCATGTGCCAAGTAAGACAGCCAGTGGGTGTCAATATGGCTTCCAGCCAGATTATCAATAGGTTTATTATTAATGACCACAGACGTTTACACAATGTTACCACTTGTTAACTTTTCAGCAGCTTCCTTTTTGTTTCCTCTACCCTTGAGAATCGTGCGCGAATCGTGTGCCTTTCATGTCTTTATAGCTGAGAATTGTACATCTTTTTTCTACTGCTATTAAACATCAAAGGAAAAATTTCCCTGGCGGTGAGTTTTAGTGTACAAATGTTCTGCCCTTTCCCCCCTCACCCTCGCTTCTTCCAGTTTTGTTCCATTGGCAATTTAAAAATAAATGGGCACTATTTGGGCCTAAAGGCACTGTGTTTCCAACATCTGTTTCACTGGGCAGGAACGTGCAGTCAAAGTGCTGCATAAAAGCTCGGGCTCCTCGATAAAAAACACAGGGAGACAATTGACTTTTATTTAATGTCCGCCGTGAGGTTGGGAAGTCCGCAGTTACCAGAATCAGTTTTTATCATAGCGGCTCTGTCTTAGCAACAGATACTCCGGCGTGGTTATTCTTTACTTCCTCAGAGATACCCAAGGTCACGGAGGACATGTTTCAAAGACAGGAGGAAGCAATCTGAGTATCCATAATGATGGGGGGGTGAATATGCCATACCTAGAGCAGTGGTTCTCAACCTTCCTAATGCTGCGACTCTTTAATACAGTTCCTTACATTGTAGAGACCCCCAACCATAAAATGATTTCATTGCTACTTCATAACTGTTATGAATTATAATGTAAGTATCTGATTTGCAAGATGTCTGCTAGGCTGCCCCAATGGAGTTGCGACCCATTGGTTGAGGACCATGGCCCTAGAGCCTTATGAGCCAGATGTGTGCCTACTGGGGCAATGTTGAGTTGAGGCCTCAGCTGACTGTACTTCATATAGAGGTAATGAGTTCTGAGTCCAGGGAAGCAGCTCAACAGGTCACATGTTTACCATGTAAGTGTGAGGATTGGAATCTGGATCCGAAGCACCCATGCAAATGCTGGGTTGGTGTGCTGGAGCACGGGTAACCCCAGCACTTTCTCAGGAGGTGGAGACAGACTCCTTCGAGCAAACTAGCTTGCTAGACTACCTAAGTAGTGATGTTCCTGTCAAAGATCCCACCTCAATGTATAAGGTGAAGAATGATGAGGAAGATACCCAAATCAACCCTTGGCACACACTCATGAGCACCCACATACATGTGAACATACACACTAACATGCGTGCATACCACACACACAATAAAATAAAATAATAAACTATCATGAAGTAGAGGATACACTGCAAAAGTATGTAGCTCTTAACTCTTCAGTCTACCAATGATCTCTAGTACTGCCCTCTTGGTTAAAGTGCTAACACCTGCAGTTCCCTTACTTCAATATATATATATATATTACTCTTCAGACACATAAAGCATATTTCTTACTAAAAGAAACCATACCATACGAAGCAATGTAAACTCTACAGATACAATTATTAGATAGCTTTCCCATCATGCTACATCTTTACTCATTTACCAGGAAGCATCAGCTCAGGGTGGAGAGAAGCTTCAGTGGGTGAGCACTGAGTGAAGACCTGAGTTCAGATCCTATATGCATGTGAAAAAGCTGGGCATGGGTGTGTGTGCTTGTGCTCTCTGTGTTTTGGGAGGCATGGTCAGGAAGGTTGCTGGGACTTCCTGGGAGCCAGCCTAGCATCTCATCTCAAAGGAATAATAAAGAATGATCATGCCGCCGGGCACCCAGCATCCTCCTCTGGCTTTTACACAGAGAGGTATGTGCACCTACACACACACACACACACACACACACACACACACACACACACACACCCCACATATGCACACTACATACATACATACATACACATGAATACATACATATACACATACACGCATACCTCATACATACATATATACACATACCATACATACATGAGTACATACATAAATACACACAAAAACCACACAGGTCAGCACCTCTGGATTGCCCCTTGTAACCTTTCAGATCTTTTCACCTCCTGGACTCCTCTAACTTCTAATTACAGTGCAGGATTAACTGTTTGTCTGTCTCCTGTCCTTGGCAGCTTTTCCTCACTTATCACTGGTTCTGTCTAAGTGCTGCTGGCATTCATTGAGTGATTGCCAAATGGTGATGCAGATAAGCTGAGAAGGCGATGTATGAGTAACAATAAATGAATGATTACTCAGATCGCAGAAAGATCACTGAGTAAGCTTCCTGCCATTGGAATTAAAGTTAGACTTACCTAGACTCTCCTAGCTTTCAGCCTCAATTACACTTCAAATGAGGTAAATCTGTATGTAACTCCACTATTAGGGAGGTATATTTCATGTGTCATGATTCCCGTGGATACATGAGCAAATGTCCTCTCACCCCTGTTAGGGAACCAACAATAGACAATTTTAAGGATACTACCAGAGTCCAACTTGCCAAACCAGTGAGTTTTATTAGAGTCTCTTGCAGGAACAGAAATGACTTACCAAAGCCCACCCCAGCACAGTGATGGCTCATAAGCCAGAAGTATGGTGTTCACTGCACGGCTTGTATCAGCTCGGCAGATTGGACTGTCTTTCCCAGGCAGCTCCCATAGGCTGGGCCTCATTGGGCAGCTGGACAGCTCCATGCTTCTTTAAGCTGCTTGGCTCCTCTGGCTCTTCCAAGCAGCTGGCCTGGTTTGAGAACAGCTCGCTTTCTACTTTCTACTTATAAGTACTTTCTACTTATGTAAGCTTGGGAGAGATGAGCCTTCTATAGCTGGTCAATTTCAGAAACTTCCTGAACCTTCCGAGCAGTTTACTTCCTGAGTCTTAATGAGCCTCCTCTTAGAACATCCCCATTCTTAAGGAATTTCCCTCCATGATGGTATACGTTATCTTGGAGGGAATTGCTACACAATCATTTCACCCACTTGGGTAGATTAATCCTCCACTGTGTGAGGTGAACAGTACAGAAATCAACTCAGGTTCCCGAGGAGCTCACAGAGCATCTGGAGAGCTGAAAGGCTAGTCACCAGACTGTGTTGATGCTTTTGAATGGTGCTCGTAATGTAGGAGCTAGTAGTACAGAGGACATATAACCAGCATAGAGGTAGTCCTAGATTAGTATACAAGAGCACACGTTAAAAATATACGCTTGGGGCTGGAGAGATGGATCTGCTGTTAAGAGCACCTTCTTGCTGAGGACTTTTGTTCAGTTCCCAGCACCCATGGCCAGCAGCTCACAATTGCTTCTAACTCTCATTCTGGGGGCATCTTATGCCCCTGCAGGGACTGTACTCATGCAGCACATAGACATACGTGATGGAAAACAGTCATATACATAAAATAAAAGTAAATAAATAATTTTGTTTTCTCTAAATACAGAACCATGCTTCCTTTTCTGGGGCTTGGTTCACTGGATTTCATAAAGACCTGGAAATCTGGTTTCATAAAGACCTGAAAGACTGTTTCAACAAGAGTTTGGTGGTTTGTAGCAAGGCCATCAAAGGAGATGCTTTTGCTGCCTGAAGGGACTTCTTTCGGCCACTCTTGCTTTGATAGCAGGAGCCTGGAATGGGTGGTGTTTGGATGAGCAGAGGAGAGAGAGAAGACTTGGTGAAGGGCAAGAAAAAGAATTTCCATTCAAATGCCAGAAGATCATGTCATGTGGTTAAAAGAAAAACACATTTGAGGAGATTGTTCGGTGGGTCAAGTACTCTCTGTACAAGCCTGAAGACCCCGATTCATTCACCAGAACCCACATGAAAAAGCCACACATAGTGCTGTGTGCTTGTAATCCTAGTGCCATAGGGTGTCAGGGTGGAGGCAGACAAATCCCTGGGCCTCGATGGCCAGTGAACCTCGATGGCCAGTGAACCTTGACAAATTGGTGAGTTCTAGGCTAGTGAGACACCCTCTCTCCACAAACAGGCTGTACAGAACCTGAGGAACAACACTTGACGTCCTCCAGGATCCACATTTAACATGTACACACACGGATATACACACACACCCATGTCAACACATGTATACACAAACACACCTGTATATATCTGCGTATACACATGCACATACACACACCCACTTTCCCTACCTCTCAGTGTATTGTAAAAGATAGAAGTCTGGATCCGTTTTGTTTTTAATCTAACATAGAAGCCATTCCTAAACGGGCTCCCTGGCCCTTTCATTCCTGCCTGTTGCCCACACTGCAGCATTTCTAAGGATGAAGCACTCCTCTTAGTCTTGAATCTGCATTGTTGTGTTTTAAGACGTACACATTGGGAACAGTGCAGTGGCTGGGTGAAGTGGTGTAAGTCTTCAATCCCAGTATTTGAGAGGCAGATGCAGGCAGATATTTATGAGGCTACCTAGGTCAACATATCAAGCTCTAGGCTAGCCAAATCTACAGAGTAAGACCCTGCCTTAAAAAAAAAAATACTGGAAGGAAGGATCTTTCTATAGAAACTACATGCTCCATTGGTTTTGCCAATAAAGCTCACAAGATTGTGAGGTTTTTGCAAGTATAGGCTCCCTTCCACATGTATTGACATTTACGGTAAAAAAAATCCTGCATCGAAAAATGTCTCCCAACTGTCATCCTGGAGGTTTGGTAACACATTCTTCAAAGCAAAGCTGACTTTGAAGGTGTTTGTTTGAAGCCTCCCCTATCAGAGCAGGCACACATGTAGACAATTCAGAAAGTTCAGAGAACTAACTGTGTAGCTTAGCAGTCGGTTTGTCAGGCATGAAAGAAGGGTGACCTTCCATGGTGACCCCTGGCTGGGAGGTGAGCTGAAGAACTCCCCTAGTGACAGCAGGTCACTGAGCCAAAGGGAGGATGTGACAGCCAATTGAGGAAGGTGGTCAAGGAGCAACACTCAGACCAGGACAAAGGCTCAGTGTGGAGAAATGCTTGCTGAGAAGCCTGGCAACCTGAGTTAGATCCCAGAACTTACATGATGGGAAGAAAGAACAAACTCTCTCCAGTTGTCCTAAGTCTTCCACATGTGTGCCTTGGCACATGCATATAGATGCACACAGGCAAGATAAGTAAGAATGGTACTTGCTTGCTCCATCTTGAGTGTGGTGCACAGTCATTCTGGGACTCTGTGAAGTCAAGCTGAGCAGGCCGTCACCAAGTAGCAGCTGTGCAGCCGATTTTTACTCAGGTCACACAGATACAGAAGGCTTACATTAGTATCAGTGGCCAATTCTCTCCTCACTGGGAACTCGGGAAACAAAGTATGCCAGGCACCCCAGAAGTTAACTGGGGTAGCATTGTGAGTAGTTTCAGCCAAGAGCCCTAAAACGTAAAGCAGAGGCATCTCTGCATTTCCTGTTCTCTTTTCTAGACACGATGAACACAGGAAGCCAAGAGGGAGCACCAGGCAGCTACTTAGGTTACTTCATTGACCAGATCACTTTTAAGGTGAAATGGAGCCGTTGATAATTGCGCCAGAGCAGTAGACATAAGCCACATGTCCTAAGCCAGTCTGTGGAACCACACTGCTTGTGTGTTCTAGGGTCCTTTCTATGTCTGGCCAAAAGTAACTTAGGAGGGGGAGAGGGTTTGTGGCCTACACTCTTAGGTCACAATCCCTCACTGAGGGAAGTCAAGGCAAGACTTTAAAGCAGAAACCGTAGAGGAAGGCTGCTTGCTGGCTTGTTCAATGGCTCATGCTCAGCTAGCCATCCTCCATAGCCCAGGAACACCTGGCCAGGGAATGGAACTGCTTACAGTGAGCTGGGTCCTCCCGCATCAGTGGATGATGAGGATAACCCCCACCACACACACACACACACACACACACACACACACACACACACACACACACCAGACGTCCCCACAGGCCTGTGTGAACCAGGCACTTCGATCAGGTTATTCCAGGCTGCATATCAAGTTGACAAAGATAACTAGGACTGATGAGTTGGTCAGAATTTGTGTCAGTCGGAAATTGAGCTATTACTTTTATTGTTTTCTTTTGAGACAGGGTCTCACTATGTAGCCCTGGCTGGTCTTCAGCTCTATGTTGACAAGCTGGCCTCAAACTCACAGAGCTCTGCCTGACTCTGTATCTTAAGTGCTGGGTTAAAGGCATGCACCACCATGCCTGGCTCCAGAAGTCTGGTTATTTTTAAAGCCTCAGAGATGCAAGTGTTGTTTGCTACACTAGCGTGACCTAACCTGCCTTGACTATTATAGTAGGTTATACTTCATACAAGGTACAGTCTGAGACTTGGATAGAGGACCTTTATTACTCAGTGCACTTTTTAAAAAATCGAAGGAGTTATGTTGCACGATTCTTAAAAGGTCTTATTAATAAAAACAAACCCAGGGCCAGGTATTGGGGTGAATGCTGGAAGATCAGAGAAGCAGAACAAGCCACAGCTTCCTCACTTCGCCAGTTCCTCAGCTGATCCTGTTTCCTCAGACTGGAAGCCTCTGAGTCCTCATCCAAATGGATCTCAGCTGAACTGCTGCTAGAAGCCTAAAAGCTTAACCAGTTCTAGTTCTGGGGTTTCATGCCTTATATACATTTCTGCTTTCTGCCGTGACTTCCTGAGATTAAACGCATGAGTCACCATGCCTGGCTGTTTCCAGTATGGCTTTAAACTCACAGAGAGCCGGGCAGTGGTGGCGCACGCCTTTAATCCCAGCACTCGGGAGGCAGAGGCAGGCGGATCTCTGTGAGTTCGAGGCCAGCCTGGGCTACCAAGTGAGTTCCAGGAAAGGCGCAAAACTACACAGAGAAACCCTGTCTTGAAAAACCAAAAAAAACCCAAACAAACGAAAACAAAAAAAAAAACTCACAGAGATCTGGATGGATCTCTGCCTCCCAAGTGATAGGATTAAAGGTGTGTGTGCCATCATTTTCTGGCCTCTATGTCTATCTAGTGGCTGTTCTGTTCTCTGATCCCAGATAAGTTTATTAGGGTGCACAATATTTTGGGGAACACAATACCACTACAGAGTTGAGTCTTAGGGCTTGGAACTTACCGAATAGGCTAGACTGGCTGGCCCGTGAGCCCCTCTCTCTGCCTCCCCAGCACTGAGATTTTGGGGATGTGGGCTGAATATGAAATGCCCCCCCCATAGGCTCATGAGGATTGAACTACCTGGTGCCACACTTTTGGGAAGTTGTGGAACCTTTAAGAAGCAGAACATTGCTGGAGGAAGTGGGTCGCAGGGGGCAGACTTGGAGGTTTCCATAGTTCACACTCTACTTCCTCACTGTGGATTCAGTGTGACAAACTAGGTCCTGCTCATGCCACCATGCCTCCTGCACCATGATGGGGTGTATTTGAACTGTCACTCAGAATAACCCATACTCCTTTAAATAGCTTCTTGTTGGGTAGTTGGTTGCAGCAATGAGAAAAGTAACTAAATATTTATGTAATGTATCAATTTGTTAAGCTACTGCTCCCAAGGAGTCTATTTCCAGCCCTCCTTACCTAAATACTAAAACATTGTCAATTCAGACTGTATTGGACTTCAAAATAACTATGTTTAAAGACATAACAAATCCAGAATCAACTGACACAATTTTACATTTTGTCCTGTGCTCCACCCTAGTGCCTCTGCAAGATAAGTGGCATTAGCTTTGAATTACCCTTTTTGTTTCTGTGTCAAAATACACAACAAAGGCAACCTAAGGAGCCAATAGTTTATTTTGGCCCACAGTATAACATTACAGTCCAGCATGGCAGGGAAGGCACGTCTGCAGGAGTGTGAGACATGTTTGCAGGAGCAGTCAGGATGCAGAACGCTCAGCTTGCTTTCTTCTTTTCATTGGTTTTGGGACTCCCACCCATGCGATGGGTTTTCTCTCCTCGATTTACTGAGTCTGGAAACTCTAACAGACATGCCCAGAGATTAGTCTCTTGGATGATTCTAGATCCTGTTAAGCTAGCCATCCATATTAACCAGCAAAAGTTTGTTGTACCCATATTACATAGAAAGGAAGAGATGTATCCTGAGTTCTAGAGCTGGGAAGAAACATCTGAAGTCATATCTTCTGAGGTCAGGCTCTGGATCATTATTACTACACTATGGGCATCAGTATTGAAGCTGGAGAGACTATAATAACACAATGTACTTTGAGTGTGTGTGGTTTACAGTCTCCTCTCTCTTAACAGAAGCCACTCTGAAGTATTGTGGGTGAGTGAATATTACAAGAAGCATAAGAATTAGCAGTAGATCCCATGAAGAATCGTGTTTGTATGCCTGCAGTTGCATAGACCAAATCTTTGGATTCTTAAACACCTTTCCACGGTAGTTACACATTCTTTCCCATAATTCAATGCTATAATTTCATCCCCATTATGGTCAGCTGTTGCCCTTCTTTTGAATTTCTGTCAAAACTTTACAGCAGGTAATAGTAGCCACTTAATGTGTAGTGTGGACATCATTCAGATCCATAGTGACTATTGATTTGTATCAAAACCTCAATTCTTCAATTGGAAAAATGGGAAGAGAGGAAGAAATCAGGGTTTTCTTTTGTATGTGTATATGTATGCATGCAGCGTGTGTGTGTGTGTGTGTGTGTGTGT
Source organism: Peromyscus melanophrys (assembly GCA_902168415.1). NCBI lineage: Eukaryota > Metazoa > Chordata > Mammalia > Rodentia > Cricetidae > Peromyscus > Peromyscus melanophrys. The sequence continues at coordinate 27,707 of CABHPR010143033.1, forward strand.
GTGTGTGTGTGTGTGTGTGCGCGCCAGCCAGAGGATGATGACCTTAGGTATCATTCCTTAGACATTATTTGCCTTTTTTTCTTAAATTAAACTGAGACATGATCCCTTACTAGTCAGGAACTCCCCAAATAGTCTAGACTGGCTGGCCAGAGAGCCCCAAGATCTACCTTTCTCCACCTGCCTAATACTGCCATTACAAGGGAACACCACACCACTTGACTTTTATTTACATGAGTTCTGGGAATCAAACTCAGGTCCTCATGCTTGCAAGACAAGCACCTTGTAGATGGAGCTATTTATTATGTCCCCAGGCACCAAACAGATCTTGAAGCAAAACAAAGCAGAGGATGTTCTAGGAGATGTTGAGGGCCATGCCCATACAGTGAGAAGCGAAGTACAGCAACGGAGAAAGATGCTTCCCATGAGGCAACAAGTGGACCTGATTTCACACATCCGAATTCCATCTTTGACTACAGAGAGGCAAAAACATGGTGCACGCTGACCAGAGAAATCTCATCTAGTCTACATTCTCGTTTTTTACTTTGTTTTGTTTTGTTTTATGAGAGGAATAAAATTGTAAACTTCTCATTTTAAGAAAAGGGAAAAACAAGGTCCTGAATTGGTATATTCATTTTCTAGAATCTCCCATGTAGCCTCATGACACATTAAAAATAGCTTTTCCTGTTGGCAATGGCCAATAAACATAAATATGGAGGATATTGATCTGTCTGGTGTCTTCAAAGTTCCTCCAGCTTATGAGCACAGCAGTCTAAAGATCCATCCCCAAATAATACATTTTTGGTAAAAATAGTAATTTTTTCACATTCCAAGTACTTTTATAGAAACTTGTACTCCAAGCATTGAATTTCAGATACTCCAGAAAATAAAATATGCAGAACTCAAGCTGGATTTATTTATGGCATTGTTTTTTTTAAAGAGTCTATGAAATATATTACAGAGATGGGTTTAGAAATTATATATGTATCTGTATGAGTTTGAGTTTGTCAGACTGGATATGAGGGCTGGTGTCGTTAATTATTTTTTATCTTAGTGTATGATATTTATACGTGTGTGTCTATGTGTATTCATGTGCATGCCATAGCATGCAGGTGGAAGTGAGAGGACCTAGGGTGTTGGTTCTTGCTTTTCATCTTTTTTGAGACAAAGTCTCTTCGTTGTTTGCTGTTACATATGCTAAATTAGCTGGCCCGTGAGCTTCCAGGGATCCTCTTGCATTTGCCTCCCATCTCCCCACAGAAGCATGGGGTCACACCCATGTGCTGCCATGCCTGGCTTGCAGTGGCTTTGGGTTTTCACACTTAGGTTCTCAGGATTGCAGGGGCAAGCATTTTATTCACCCACTAATTTCCACAGCCAACATTAATCATTCTGTATTTATAAAATTATGTTAATAATTTGTGCATTCTTTTAAAGGCTGGTTCCATGCAGGAAATAATAGCATCTTGTGGGTTCTTGGCATGTAGCCACAAACCCTACTTTCATATTATCTAAGCAAGACATTGGCAGCTCATGGTTGTACTTCTTTATGATATTCATTTGCCCACATGGCATTTTATGTCGTTCCCCCACTACTGTTCCCCCACTACTCACGCCTTGCTGGATGAGTGCAATTCTACAAACACACACACAACCATAAATGTAGTTTTACATTCTGCTGCTGTGGGGGAGTGGGGAACACTTGGGATTTGCTTGTTAACATTCAGGAGACTCTTTTGCACTCCATGTGGAAAATAGGTTTCTCCACTGAACGCATAGCTATCTTCTCACCCAACCAGAGCCTCTTCATACAGCAAGTTTCCTGATGCAGAATTTGCACAAGCCTGCCTAGGGAGAAATTTATGTGGTTTTCTGCTCACATACAGATGGCCCCAGAGTGAATAAGATGCAGTGATTCCAATTGGGTCGGCACCTTTCGATCTGTTTGGGAATGTTGCCTCATCCCTGGGAGGGAAGTAGAACACCACAGTTTCCAGGCAGCAGTGAGTGTTATTCTTGTAAAATTTTGTGCTGGATTAAAAATATATATCATCTAGGGAAGAAAAAAAAGAGAAAGAAAAATTCCAGCCCTCCAAATGCTATAGGGAGTGAGTTACTAGTTCCATGTGGTTTTCAGTTCTCCATATTGTTGTGGAATATTATTTGAAGATGTGCTACACTTGTTTATGCTGTGGAACATTTGCTTTAATGATGCAAAGATGGGTTGCATTCTTTTATGTTGCATTTGTTTAACTCTGTGAAGCTGTGCCTATCTAAAACACCCAACTAGTCTAATAAAGAGCTTAATGGCCAGTAGCAAGGCAGGAGAAAGGACAGGTGGGGCTGGCAGGCAGAGAGAATAAAGAGGAGGAGAAATCTGGGAAGAGGAGCTTGGGAGCAAGAGAAGAAGGAGAGGAGGACCGGTCACCCAGCTACACAACCAACAATGGAGTAAGAAAGAAAAAGATATACAGAATTAGAGAAAGATAAAAGCCTAGAGGCAAAAGGTAGACTGGATAATTTAAAAGAAAAGCTGGCTAGAAACAAGCCAAGCTAAGGCCAGGCATTCATAAGTAAGAATAAGCCTCTGTATATTTATTTGGGAACTAGGTGGCAGGCCCCCAAAGAGGTAAGACTAAAAAAAAAAAAATACACCATACTCTAGATCTACTGTTCCTGACTATTGTGGTGGTAGGTGGGCAGAGACTGGGGTAAGCACATCCAAGTGCCAGCCAGCCTGAAGACTGCTCCTGCTCCATGGTAGATGCACTCTCTTCCAAGGAGGAAACTTGTTTTTTCTAAGGAGACAAGTTGGTTTGCAGAACCCAGTTCAGAACCAGCAAAGCTTCCTGCTCGACGGGTTCTTCTTGGTATGGAAATCCCATCAGCTCTTCACTGGGCTTGCTCTGCAGGAAAGCACATCTGTACTGCTTTACAGTGCAGTGCAGATGGGAGGGAGGCAGGGTGGGTCACCCAGGGAAGTCATGGAAGCAGAATGGGAATGAAACCTCATGGGGAATGGGAGGCCAGGCAAAATGTGTCTGTCCTTAAGGCGTTCTGTCCATGTCTCTCCCCAGTGCATCAAAGAAATGGGCTGTTTGGGCAGCAGTATCTCTGCCAGAGTCAACATGAAAAGACCACCCTGGCTAAAGGCTAGACTGAGAGCCCCGGCCAATTTAAAGCAGCCCTAGCTCCCAAAGCTAATGAACTCAGCTGAAAAATAGGGGTGTCCGTCTGGTCAAAAAGAACAAGGCCATACATTGGATTTGTTTTTTACCAAGAAACAGTGGGTCCAGCAGCTCATCCCCAAGTGTCTCAGCTATAGACCTTGCCCTTCTGGTCTTAGATGGGTGAGATCTACATGCAGTTTAAAACTATGAAAAGTGAAAATGTGAGAGATTGGAGAATTAGAGGGAAAAGTGAGGCATGAGCTTCATCATACCTGAAAGTATTTATTGATCACCTACTAAGTAATGGCAGCTATGTGAGGCAGCGAGGGAGAAAACAAACATACTTTTAATAGGAGTCAGAGCCTCTGACTTTAAGAAACTCAGAGACTCTCTCTGTGTGTGCATATGTACACACACTAGAGTGTGCATTAATATATGTCCAGAGACCAGAGGAAAACTTGAGGTATTGGTCATCAAGCACCATCCACCTTGTTTGTTAAAACAGTCTTTTACTGCCCGGTAGCTCACTAAGTGAGCTAGACTGGCCAGGGAGCCCTAGATATATACACGTCAACCTCTCCAGCACTGAGCTTATAGGCAGTAGCCATCATTCCCAATTAAAAAGCAAACAAAAAGCCATATGTTTGGGGGGGTTGAGCTCAGGTCCTTGTGCATGCAAGGCAAGCACTTTATGAACTGTGTTATCTCCTCAGCCCATAGATATCGTTTATAAAATATTATTATGTTAAGACAGGGAGAGTCCAGTCGTTTTGAAAACTCAAAGGGAGGTTTTCTTTAGGCAGAGAAGAGCTCAAGGTGCAGCTGTATGTTTGGTGTGGGATTTGGTGGAATGAGAAAGCCCTTTGGGAGGAAAAAATATATTTCCTTGGATAGTTGGTTTTAAAAACTTTAACATGTATTTATTTGGGCTTTGGGTTATAACAAAAGCTATATATTAAAAAATACCACAGTAGAACCTATCATTGCAGAAACCTGCATCTGGAAGAATTTTAATCTAACTGGAGGTAGAATGCTTGGCTAGTATCTGTGAAGTCCCAGGTTTAATACCTTGTACTGGAAAAGAAGACTTGATGTTTCACAGTAACATCTGGAGACACATTTTCTAATATGACTTTTCATTGAGTGAAGGTCTTCAGAGCTCAAATCACACTCTGCTTGTAAATACAGCCCTTAATACTTTGGACTCAGGACAATGAGCTAGTTCTTTGAGCTTTAGGAACCTTGAAAACCTGAGTTCCATTCCTGGGACCCACGTGGTGGAAGGAGATAGCCAACTCCCTTACTTTATCCTCTGCCTTCTACAAGTATACCATGGAACATGCATACACACAAACTAAATAAATAAAAATTTCAAGTTGAGTTAATATACATTAGAACTAATTAATTACATCTCAGTAAAAAGACATTTTTTCCTACAGGTTTTTATGTGTAATAGCTGCGTGACCAATGTTCAGGAAAAGAAGTGATTTAGTATCAGAGAGAATGAGAAATGTATGATTGAGTCAGTGCTTAAAGGTAAATCCTACCTATAACTACTTAGAAGCAAAGAAGCCAACTCAAAACTCTGTCCATGCCTGGACTGAGGGGAAGAAGAGGCTTATTTCCATCACATTTGGGAAGCAGATGGTACACTGTGAGGCAACTGGGAATCTGAACCCTCCTCGTTGAAATAACAGAGCAAAGCAAACTGTCATTGGGTGTTAAGCAACAATGGGCCACTTCATGGTCTGTGATTTTTTTTTTCCCCAGGAAAATAGAGGTGTGGGAAATAAGAATTTTAAAAAGGTGCCATCAGGGAATAAATGACAGCATGCTCTCATCACATACAAAATGCTTTTCTCTGAGACCAGACTCATAAAGGTTATTTAAAAAATAGAGCAACTTGATTCTCTTAGGGAGGCCTTAAGGGGATCCCCCGAACCTGTATTTCAAGCTGCGGCTTTGAAATGCAACCAGCTTCAAATCATCCTAGGATTGATATAAAGTGTTCCTAAGGTTACTTAGGGGTCTGGGTTGCATGAGGTTGTCTTAACAATTTCTTATATGTCTCTGTTTTTTCTTTACCTTTAATTTTTTTTTAAGTATAAAGCCAAAAATTAGTGTGGGAGAGGCGAACAGGCGTTTTTCTTCTTGATCTAGTGATGTCCGCAAAGAACTTCTAATTACACCTGGGTAGTAACTCAGCAGGTATGCTGAGACAGCTGTATAGTACAGCTTAGTGGAAGAAGAGACAAACACGGTTTTACTTACATTGTCTGTGGTATGTGTGTATGTGTGTGTTTCCTGTGTGTAGTCAAGTACACATGTGTGTGCAGGCCAGACGCCAACCTCAGCTAATCTTCCTTTGTCGTGTTCCACCTGGGTTAGTGAGATGAGCACACGGAGTACACAGTTCAGCTAGCCTGGCTGGCCGGAGGACCCCAGGGATCGTCCAGTGTCTGTAACCTGAATATGGGATCGCAAGCATGAACCATCACGCCTGGAATTTTTTACATGACTTCTGGGAATTGAACTCGGGTACCCATGTTTGTATAATAATTGCTTTCACAACTGAACCAGCTCCCCAGCCCCTTTGCCAACCTCACACTGCTGGGACACATTTAGGTCACATGGGTGTAAGTGAATGACCTAGGGAGTGAAATGCAACATTGACCTTCTGTGGTGGTGCTGAAGTATGTTCTGAGAAACATGTTCGACAATGAGTCATTATCCTGTGCAAACCAGGAAGGATGCCATCACAAACTCCAGCTGCGGTGTCACAAGAAAACGCTCTTAGGAGACTGTTGTCCTATAGACTGCTGTTCACTCTAATGACTTTATATAGGACATATTTAAAACCTTACCTTGAGCCCTGGGCCAGGCAGGTCTGAGAACCATATCAAAGCTTTATGTTAGATTTGTGTTAGATTTGATGAACACCATGGAAACTTCTCCTCTTCTCCATTGTACAAACAAAATGGAGCATTAGCAGGTGGTGCTGATCATTTGAGAATTTGCAACATCAGTCCTGCCCCACACCCCTATAGACCTAGGGGTTCCCTTTCCCTCCTTACCCCTCCTGCCCTCTCTCCCCCCTGTCCTTCCTTCCTTCCCTTTCTCTTCTCTTTCCTTTCTTCCCTCCTCCCCTCTCTCTCTCCCTTCTTTCTCCTCTCTCTCTCTCTCTCTCTCTCTCTCTCTCTCTCT
>CABHPR010143033.1:34177-57431 GCA_902168415.1 Peromyscus melanophrys
TCTCTCTCTCTCTCTCTCTCTCTCTCTCTCTCTCTCTCTCACAAAGACGTCCAAGATAAGTCTTCGGTAGGAGTCTGCATCCTTACCTGGAATATTTTCACTGAAATGTCAGTAAAGTCAAGTAGAAGGGGCTGCTGTATTTAGACCAGTAAACCTTGTTTAATCCCCTCTCTCTATCCACCTAACCACAGCCCCTTAAGCAAGCCATCTAACCTTTCACTAACTCAGCTTTCTCATCTTCCAAGTAGATATAATGATATTTCTAAAGTACATTAAAATGATTAATAGATGAGAAAGTTCTTCAATGAACTCTGTTCAATTTTGAGCTATTAATAATTTAAGACTTGAAAATATGGGGGGGCACCCTTCACTTTCCCAGCTGCCTGTAGGAACCAGTGTTTTGTGTCTGCCATCTTTTCAGAAGCCTGAATGGGTGCTGGTGATATCTCCAGACCCCCCAGAAACCATGCAGAAAAAAAAAAACAAAACCCAGGCTTGATGGTGAATGTTTGTAATCACAAAGCTGAGGAAGGAGAGACAAGCAGATCCCTGGGGTTCACTTGGCAAGCTCTGGACCCATGAGAAAGCCTATTCCAAACAAGGTAGAAAGCATAAAGAATGACACCCAAGGTTGTCTAATGACCTCCACATGCATGCAAACACACACAGAGGTACACACACACACACACACACACACACACACACACACACACACGTGCATGTACACTTGCATATTTACACATTCTACCTACGTGAACATACACAAAAATCCTGGTTGGGATGTCTTCAGGGTCTGTATTCTGCTGCTAAGTAGTTATGTGCTGTGGTACAACAGTGGACTTTTTAAAAAATAATCCTGTGCTACCCTGCTTACTATAATGACCTCACTCAGGTAGGTTCATAGGCCTTTGAGAGCCCTTGGTTGTGTCCTGATCTGAATGAGAATGGCTCTCATAGGCTCATATAATTGGATGTTTGGTTCTTACTTGGTAGAACTGTTTGGGAAGGGTTAGGAGGTGTGGCTCGTTGGAGGAGGTGTGTCACTGGGGGCAGGCTTTGAGGTTTCAAAAGCTCATGCCATTCCCCGTTAACTTGCTGCCTCATGTTTGTGGATGAGATGTGAGCTCTCAGCTACTGCTCCAGCACCTGCCTGCTCCCTGCCATGAGAGTTACGAATGAGGGTTATGAACTCACCCTCTAGAACTGTGAACCCCAGTGCACTCTTCTGTAAGTCACCTTGGTCCTGGTGTTTGATCAAGGCAGCACAATGGTAACTTAAGACAGCTTGTCATTCTGGAAGCCCTAGGTAATACAAGCTGCATCCGTTCCTGTTTATTCTTAAACTAGTATCATTTTGAATCCCTGAAAATGCATCTTTCAGAAGATGACTCTGAAAGACAATCCAAGCTGTGAGCAAGAGCATTGTTGGGGCTGGGGAGGTCACTCAGAAGCTGAGAGCACTTGCTGCCTTTAGAAAGGACTGGAGTTTGGTTCTGAGCACCCATATCTGGAGACTCCCAACCACATGTAACTCTAGCTCCAAGAAGTCTCATGCCCATCTCTGACCCCTGAAGAGACTGTATTTATATATACACTTACACAGACACACAGGTATACACATAATTTTTTTAGTGAACATTATGTTTTCTGGATGGCATTCTGGCATTCTGCTCTCACCTCTCTCTTGTGGAACTAACTTTTTAAATAACTTATTTATTTTGTTAAGTTTATATATGTGAGTGTGTTAAGTTTAGCATATTCCCTATATGCCCTTCCCCACCTTTACTAAGACCCTCCCCTGTCCCTTTTAATTTCCTTTGTCATTTCTGTTTTTCTTCCGTGTGTGTGTGTGTGTGTGTGTGTGTTTGTGTGTGTGTGTGTGTGTGCGCGCGTGCGTGCGCGCGCATTGTATGCACATTGTTTTGTGTATCTGTATTAAATCTAGGAACTACAAAAGAGGAAAAGCGTGGGTTACTTACCTGTCTGAGACTCGCTAAGTTCACTTGACTATCTCCTGTCGTTTCTGTTTCCTTGCAAACTGCATGACTTCATTCTTCTCAATGGCTGAAATTTCCCATTGTGGATGTGCACCACATTTTCTTTATCCACCCCTTTGTTATTGGACACTTAAGTGAGCCCCATAGTTCAGCGATCATTGTTCTTCAGTAAACAATGTTGTGCAGGCATTCTCCTCTGTGTAGTTCTGACCTTTGAGCCCTTACAGATGGGGCTCAAGGTCAATGTCATGTATACAGAGTTGAAATACATAGGGAATACTCCTGGCTCATTGTAAGTATGCTGTCCTTTCGGAAACGAACTCACAGATATGAACTGTCTACTGAGTGCCAACTTTATCTGTAAATGAATGTGAACATGGGAAATATGAGGCATCGTCACAAACACAAGTTGTCATTTATTCTAGGAGGCAAGACATGCATGTGGGAAAGATTTGTGCACTAAAGTGAGAGGGTTTTGAGGGACAAAATGAATGCTATAAGAGTGTAAGAATTCAAAGAGATTGGAGATCAGTGAGGAAACATCTTGAGTGGAAAGTGAGGCAGATTTGGAAAGTAGAGGAGTGTCCCTGATAAAAGGGACTTACAAGGCAGTAAGTAGCAGCAAAGTGAGCTAGTGTCCCAAGTGGAAGTGAGTTTTACTTTGGGGACTGTGGGGCTTGTATTAGTGACCCATCTCTGTGCTGAAACAAAATACCAGAGGAAAACAACTTAAGGAAGGAAGGGTATTTGTGGCTCACAGTTTGAAGATACAATCTATCACAGCAGAGAAGGTGGTAGGTGCCAGTCACATTCAGGGTGGCTCTCACCTCAGTTAGCCTAGTTTATAAACTCCTTCTAACACATGTCCAAAGATGTCTTTCCATGGTAATTCTAGGTCCCATCAAGTTGACAGTTGAAGTTAAGATCACAGAAGTTTTGGAAGTAGGTAATTAAAGCCAAGCAGGATTAGAACAATTAACATGTTGCAATATAAGCCATGTAAATACTCATAAATCACTTTGAAAAGTGTAGGTAAAGATGTTCACCCAGTTGGCAAAGTTGTGAAGCAAATTAAATTCAGTAAGAGAAGGGTTAAATAATCCGCTAGTGTCCTGACACCACGAAGTTCTTCGAAGCGGTTGAAAAGAATGCAGGAAATCTTTGTGTGCTGACATGGGAAGACAATCATGGAAGGACACTCACAATGTTAATGGAGAGATCACATTTGTGAAGCTGTGTTGTTGTGTAACTTTTTCTTCCATGACTGAAACATTCCATCCTACAGAGAAGCTCCTTAAGCAGGAAGTGAAGGACTCAAAATGGTTTCAGGAAGTCCCTAAAACTGACCAGACTCACCAGTCCCCTCCCTGCCAGAATAAGCAATAAAAGTGAGAGTTCCCCTCCAATAAAGTGAAGCCAATCTGTCAATAAGACCCAGATAATCAAAGCTACAAAGACTCTGAGACCAGACTAGCTGCCTGGAAGAAGCAGAAACCAGCCAAGCTGCTTGGAAGAGGTTTAGACCAACTGAGGCACCTAGAAAGGGCACTCTCCAACCTATTGAACTGCCTATAGACTGTGCAGTGAGCTCCAGGTTCCCAGCTTATTGAGCTGTCATCATGCAGGGGTGGGCTTTGGTGAGATAGTTGTTTTCTGTTCCTATAAGTAACCCCAATAAAATTCACTGATTCATCAAGTTGGAGTTCAGTGGTATCTGTACTCTGGTCTGTTATAGGTTCCCGGTCTGGGATGAGTAGATGTGTGTCTTGTGTCTCCCCAGGAAAAGTTTTGCCACACAACATCTGTTACCTTGGCAACTGATTTTAAAAAATCAAAGTGATGCTTGAGGAAGATCTGTGTGAGATCTTGTATTGAATTAAAAAGAAGAGATTATAAGTGAAAAGAGATTCTAGGAGATGTGTGCATGTGAGAGCAGATGTCCAAACCAAGAATAGAATGATTGTAAATGACTTCATGACCCTTTCCCTTTGTTTCCCACTTTCCCTTTCTTACTCCTCCCTTCCTCCATTCCTCCATTTGTCCTTTTCCTCTTCCCGCCTTTCCTCCCTCTGTCCTCCTCTCCTTCTTTACCCCTTCCTTCCTTCTTCCCTCCCTCCCTCCCTCCCTTCCTCCCTTCCTTCCTTCTTTCCTCCCTCCCTCCATTTCTTACTTCCTTTCTTTCAATTAAACCCAAAGCTTTTCATATCTTAAGCAAATACTCTACCCCTGCATTCTATTTCACAGCCCTCAAATTCTTAACTTGGAAGTAAAGGAGAGGGAAATCCATTCCCTTGTCCACACTTGGGAAGTGTACCTGGAGAAAAGATGACTATGACAGCCCTGTGTTAGTGGAAACCCATCTTGAAAAATGTGTTCATGCTTCTGTTTCTTAGGATGGAGGAAACTGTCCGAAGTCTGTTGCAGAGCCAAGGGTCTCCAGAGCAGAAAAGGGAAGAACCTGCCAAGATCACGACCTACCAGGTACACTGTGTTTCTGACTGTTGGCACCAGTGTGTGTGTGTGTGTGTGTGTGTGTGTGTGTTTGTGTTTATTTGTTTTGCTGGGAGCCATCAAGTCACCTTTATTTTGAGAAATCATAAACATATTTATTTAACGCAGTGATTTCTAAAAGTCCCCCTTGAAAGTGGTCGTAGATGTGCTTGCAGGGTTGAGAAGGCATCACGTTGTCCTTTGTCAGAGAGGTGGGAGGTGTCTGTGTTATATTCTTGGGGTATATGAGAGGGATTGTCTCAGATGTTGACTTGAGGAGCACTTGCCAGAGATGAAGGGCTGAGGAAGGCCTGAAGAGTAGAGAAATGAGGGTCAGGCCACTCCAGCTGAGGAGAAGCCTAGCTGAACTGCAGGGTGAGAGGTACAGCCTAGGCCTGAGATTATACAACTCAGAGTCACTGCAAGTAGGACGCTGGGGCCCATTGGTTGGCCAGCCTAGGATGATCAATGATTTTCAATGAGCCTACGCCTCAGAAACCAAGGTGGAGAATAGAAGGATGGAGGGAAAACACCCAGGGTTGACCTATAGCGCTCTCTCGCTCTCTCTCTCTCTCTCTCTCTCTCTCTCTCTCTCTCTCTCTCTCTCTCTCTCTCGTGTACACACACACACACACACACACACACACACACACACACACACAACCAATGAGGAGTTATATGAACCCAAAGGAGACCATTTGTTTTCCTGCACAGGTGACAAATAAATGTATGTTTTCGGAACATTCTCCACTTTGCACCTCACTCTGTTGGCACCTCTTTCTAGAGAAAAGGGAGTTATTAATTTGAATTTGAGGTACACAGAAAGGAGGTATTTGTTTATTATGCTTTAGACTTCAGGCTCATCCAGAAAATGGGAGAGGAACATGAGTTATGAAACACACTCAACAAACACTTGGTTTCTGAGATGTATGGGCATGGCCCTGTGCTCTGGCAGAAGATGAGAGAGAGGAGGAGTCAGAGTGGTTGGGGGTGGGGCGTGGAACTGGTTTGTCAGCCAGGGTCCGTAGCAGGCTCCCTTCATTTGCCAATTATAGTCTTGTAAAGATGGCGCAGCAGAGCGGAACAACGTGTGTAAGATACACCCGACTATACTAGTGGATCTCCTGGTCACTCGCCTTCCTCATGTCTCCTTCTGGACTTGGGGGAATGGCTGGGAAATTTGTTGCTCCCTCATATGGAGTGTCTTCACCTCACCTGACTCCGGTTTCCCAGCTTGCACCATTTCCCTGGAAGGAGCCACAAACCTGTGTGCAGGCTCAGCTGCGGGGGAAGCTGTGGTTTGCCTGGGTTTCCATTGTGTGTTCGTTCTGAGGCTTTTATTGTCCTTTACTGTCGAATATGAGAACCACAGCTGCCAGTGTTGGAGATCCACACTCACTGGTCTGTGTGCACTAAACACGGTCAGATTTTCTTTGCTGGGTCCCTTCCTGAGTGCATTGCCTAACGCAGTCCTTGTGTGAATTATAACTCGCCTTGCTCAACATGGATTCTTTCAAAGTAGGATGAGCATTTCTTCCTAGCCGCTGAAGAAATGCCCCTGCGGTGATCTTTTTGTGAAGTTTGCCATTGTGCCGTTCTAGACATTTCTTTTGAATTTGGATGATGTTCATGATCTCAACTTTGTGAACAAAGTCATTTATGTGCAAGTGCCCGTGCATGTATATGATGCACACATGTGTATGCATATGTACCTGTGCATACATACAAAGTTGGTGCCTTCATAAAACCCAGATCAAAAAGTCACCATTTCAGCATTAAAATAAGCAAATAGGGTCCGAGGAGATGACTCCATTTGTAAAGTAGTTGTCCAAGTGTGAGGACCTGAGTTCCATCCCTGACACCCATGTAAAAGCCGGGTGTAGTACAGCACATACTTGTCAGGCCCACCCTGGGGAGGTGGAGTCAACAGGATCCCTGCGCTTCACTGGCAAGCCATCAGAGTCCAATCAGTGACATTCAGACAAAAGAGACCCTGACTCAAAAAAACACTGTAGATGACTTCTGGGGAACAACAGCCAGAATTGATCCCTGACCTCCGTGTGCAAGTGCACATGCATGTGAACGCACACATGCACCTGCACACATACAGACACAAATTAACCACTGAGCAAGGACATAGAAACAAAAATGAAAGAAAGCTCACAAACTTGTAAGACAATGTTTGACACTCATTCTCACCATGGACGTGGCAGTTTCCTGAGTGATGGAGCCATTATCCGTATGTGCGGAGAAGACGCTATGTGCACCAGGGACAGACTCATTTCTTTGGGGAGAAATGCCAGACGACGTGAGAAGCTTGCATGGGGAGCAGCCCCGGTGTAAACATCTGCTTCCCTCTCACTCGGTCTGGCTCCGCGGCCCTTCCCTCTGGATGTTCCGGGCTGTCAGCTACGCCGCGCTGCATCATTGTGCCACCTGGGCCAGCCTTTCCTGGAGTTAAGTTTGGAAACTTTGGTTTGAAAAAAAAAAATCAAAGCTGCACAGGAGAGAGAGGTTCATGGAGCATCTGTGAAACAGAGCAACTGTTAGGAGAGAGACACAGGGTGTCTGTCTACCAGGATACATACCCACAGGCTCCCTGGATGGATCGGCCTTTCACAGGCCCCCTGCATCCGCAGCTGCCTGTGTGTTTCTCTGTTGTAGCTGCTGTACTCCCCCATGTTCCCACTTCTTTTTTTTTTTTAAGTAAGGAACATGAATTGAATCACATTAGTTAATTCATTAAAAATGTGACAGCCAAATAGGACGAGGAACAAGACTTCGGACCTCACACAGAAAGCCTCTGAGTTCCTCGTTTTTCATCCTTTTACAAAAGAATTTGGAACTAAATGAGGTATTCTAAATATAAATGTCCTCAGCGGGCAACAATGTTGTTAAAATGACACAAATATAAAATGTCAAGTGCCTTCTCGAGAACTCTATTCTATTTGCACACTTACAGGTCAACACGGGGAGAGAGTTCTTGTTTCTTTACATTTCTGTCAGGGTGTGTGTGTATGTGTGCAGGTGTATTTATGTGTGGGCATACATAAATATACATATGCATATGTATATGTATATGTGAGCATAGAGAGGCCAGAGGTCGACTTTGGTGTCGTTCCTCAGGTGCTGACGACCTGGATTTTGAGGACAGGGTCTTCCCTGGCCTGGAACTTGACAAGTAGTCTAGGCTGGCTGGCCAGCAAGCTCCGGGGATCTACCTGTCTCTTCCTCCTACACTGCGATTATAACATGTGGCATCGTGCCCGACTTTTCATCAGGGTGCTGGGACTCAAACACAGGCCCTCATGGTTGCATGGGAAGCACTTTACCAACTGAGAAATCTTGCTAGGTCCCATGTGCACCCTTTTAATTGGAATAGAAGGTAGACATAAAAGTGGAGTAGAGATTGAGTCCAGAGAATTCAATTGTTCTCACGGTAGAGAATTTAGAGAATTATATAGTGAGCAGAAAAGCGACCACAGTGTTCAGGTTTATCTGACTTCATTCTTCCATTTTCCCTTCTTGGACAGCCCTGTGCTAGCTGAGCCCAGGACCATCACTTTCAAAGATGGGCTCCCTTCAGACATGCATCCTTCCATAGGCATCTAAATCAGCTGAATTCTCATGGATTATCCTTTGGGTAACTTTTACTAGTTTACATTAATTGTACAAACTAATAAGCTTCACAGTGGTATTTTTTCATCCCTTAAGTATTTTACAGAAAAGAAATCCCATTGTATGCCACCTAGCTTAACATGGAAATTACTTTGTTCATCCTTAAGTGATTCTTTAAAAGAATTGCCAGGTGTGATTAAGTATGTCTCTTCCCTAGTTATCCTAAGAACTGTCCATCATCAGATATACATATTTTAATATTAATTTGTGTTTGTGTGTAAGTACAGGAGCATACATGTCATGGAGCATGCATGGAGATTGGAGGACAACTTTCAGAAGTTGGCTCTCCCCTTCCGGTATGTTTTGAGGCAGGGTCTCACCCATTCTGTTGCTGCACTATGTATTCCAGGCTAGCTAGCCCATGAGTTTGCTGACAATTCTACCATCTCTGCCTCCTGCCTCACCACGAGAGCATAGGGACTGTAGATGTACACACTCACATCCTGCTTTTTACATGAGTTCTAGGGATTGAACTTGGGTTGCCAGAGTCCCGTAGTTGATGCCTTTACCTGCTGAACCATTGGCTTGGCCTGAAATATACATGTTAATTTTTCTGTGGCACACTGAAAGTGCATGGCAATGTCTAGGACCTTCCTCACTGATACTTAAGACCAACTTGGGAGAGTGGTTAATTCTTTACCAGTTATGAATGCGTTTCTAACGTACTAAAACTCACCCTGTAACTGAGGACACCCTTTAACTTCTGGTCATCCTGCCTTCAACTCCGGAATGCTAAGGTTACAAGCATGCACCACCCTGCCCAGTTTATGAGATATCAGGATGGAACTTGGAGCTTTTGGGTGCTACCCAGGCCTTTGACCAACTGAGCTACATCCTGTAAGTTATAATTCTTACCAAAATTGGTAGGAAATTTGACATCGCAAACTTTATATTTTTTTCTTTCACCATCATGAGTTAAGTATACTTAAACAAAACCAAAACTTTAAGTAGTCCACACAGAAAAGTTAGAACTGAAAAATTACGTTCTTCAACTTTAAAATAGAGAAGAACTCCTTTTCTTAGAAAGCATCTTTAATAGCAGTGTTCAGGGTATAAAATGTAAAATTTCTGAACTTCTAACATGATAGTATTTTCTTTTTCACAAAGAAAACTGTGCAGCACAACCAAAGTGTGATTTTCAGGGTAGAAAGTTCTCACTTTCCAGTTCTTCACAGCTTTGCCTGAGTCTTGATGTCACCCCAGGGACTGGTCACGGAGTCAGCTCGGTGGCCACACCCCTGAATCTGCTGAGTTAAAACTGTGAGCACAGCAACATTGTTGGTTTTGATGTTCTCTTTGACAGATCAATCTAGTGATTTCTCTGGCCCATAGGTTTGGCTGGTAACCGGGGAGATGCTGCAACACCGAGTCCTCCCACCCCATCCAATCACAACCTTCCCTTCTTATTATGGGATACAATGAAGCTGAAATTTGGAGCTCCGTTCTCCTTGCCCCCACCCCTAGCCACTCATACAACAACACATGCTGCACTCATCAGTACTGAGTCATACACGCTTCTTACTTGTTTTCGTACACACCCTGGCAGCCACCTAACCAAGAGAAGGGATAGAACTGTAAATCCTGTGAACCGTAGAGGCTATTTACAAAGGGTTTCCTTTCTTTTCATTGCCATTTAATAATTTTATTACATTTATTTAATCTGCTTTTTTTAATATGTGCAGTGGGGGTAGGGATAGGGGCCACATGCCACGGCATACTTGTGGAGGTCAGAGGACGACTGGCGTGGCCTGCTGTCTCTTTTCACCTTGTGGGTCCTGGGGATCCAACTCAAGTCATCTGGTGTCTTTATCCACTAAGCCACCATATGGGCCTCCTTTTACCATTTTCATTTTAACCTAAAGAAGATATATAAAGTGTCGATGAACAGTAAATCCAGTGAGCATGTACAAGCTAAGAAAAATAGTATTTAAAGTTCTGCTGTTTGTGGAGAGAGTGATGAAGTCTTGGCACAGTTATTTATAAAATTATAAATAATTGGGATATGAAATATTTTTAGTGAGTGCTGTTATTTATGTCTGTGGCCTGTAAACTTAGGAAGACTCTCGATTCTTCTTTGAGAGGTTTGCCCTTTTCTGAGAATCTCTCTGAACTCTGAATGACTGCTGGAGTGGGGAAGGCGCTAAATGGAGTGTTTTTATTGTGTGTTAAGTTTTAAAGGACTGAAATGACTCCTTGAGGGAGCAATTTTTTTTAGTTCCTCTTTTTCTTGGTTCTAAGCAATGTCCTTTATTCATATAAGGTCAGATCAAAGTATGTGTTTAGATCCAGAATAGAAAAACATACTGTCCTTTGCAGAGGATGGACATTCATTTTTCTTTTTGAGAGTATTATACAAGACGAGTTTTATGATTTTGTATCAGGAAGTTTCTAAAACTTCTGGGAGTAATTTCTTGTTGCTTCACTAACTAGTGATTATTTTTAAACTCATAATCCCAAAGTTAGAGTGGTGTGTGTGTGTGTGTGTGTGTGTGTGCGCGCGTGTGTGCGCACATGCACATGTGACTACAGATGTGTGTGCCTGTGCTTGTGGAGCCCCAGAGACTAACATTCAGTGTCACTCCTCTGGGACACAGTTCACCTCCTTTATTATTTTGCAGGGTGAGCATGTGTGGTGGTCACAGGACAACTTGAAGGAGTAGGTTGTTTCCTTCAACTATGGAGTGAGAATGTCCCTGAGATCAAACTCAAGTTATAAGACTCAGCAGCAAGCCTCCACCTGCTGAGCCCTCTCATGGGCCCCCACCAGCTTTTGTGAGACAGCCTTTCTTGCTAGCCTGTTAAGCCACACTGGCTGGCAAACCAGTGAGCCTCGGGGATCAAGCTGTCTCTACCTCTGCAGCCCACAAGCACACACCACTACACTGGCACTAACCTTTGAAACAAATTGAGGCGTTTAAGTACGACCCCTGAGAGCTGAACGACCTCCCTCAAGAATGTCACTGTTCTCATGGGTTCTGATCATATTGTCTAGTTCTTGGTCTCCTCCTAAACTCTGTATTCAGACCTGAATATTTTCACTATTAGATATTCTGACCTTTGAACTGAATTCTTAGCAAGCAGAAGTAGAACCAGGCTTCTCCTCTGAAGTAGATTTAGCCCTAGGAACGTGCCTTCCTTCCTTATGAGTGAGCTGGCTGTTGCTCCATGGACCTCTTGCCTTCGTAGCTCACCTTAGAATAGGGCTGGACTTCACTTACAATGCTCAGGACACCTTCTAGGTCAAGAAGTCCCATGTACAGAATCTAAAAGATGTTGCCCTTTGGTAAGTATGTAGCATGGGTAAATTTTTGAGATGCTTCAGATGGTTAAATGGGCCTATCAGTTGTATTTTCCTTTTGGGAAACAAAGGAGTTTGAACAGAGCCAAGTTATAGTATCCATCCTTGAACTTTGGCCTACTTTCTCAACTCACCCAGGCCAAGAAACTTGGCTTAATTTTTAAGACGTGGCTTTCTGATGCTTCATGAAGATTTCTTCAATGAAGGTAAAAATAGTCTTGGGACAGACAGCACTCTTTTAGAATGAGGAAATAGCAAAGCAGTAGGAAAGGCTAAAGTATTCTCTCAATATGTCTGTCTGTCTGTCTGTCTGTCTCCCTCTCCCCTCCCCCTTGCTCTCGTATTATCAAGTGCTCCTATACACTGCCACATCTGGCTCTTTTGGTAGGTGCTGGGGATCAGCACTGAAGTCCTTACATTTATGCAACAAATACTTTGGCCACAGAGCTATCTCCCTAAGCCCTACTTATCCATTGTGTTTGCAGAGTGACCACAGCTGGGATATGAGGAGAAATGTCTGGGTGAAAGGTGAGAGGGATGAGGTCTTACCAGGGGCTTGTTATTTCTCTAAAGATAACCCTTCGGGGCTGGAGAGATGGCTCAGGGGTTAAGAGCACTGGCTGCTCTTCCAGAGGTCCTGAGTTCAATTCCCAGCAACCACATGGTGGCTCACAACCATCTGTAATGCGATCTGGTGCCCTCTTCTGGCCTGCATGGGATATATGCAAGCAGAATACTGTATACATAATAAATAAATAAATCTTAAAAAAAAAAAAAAAGATAACCCTGGAAGGATGAAGTTGTTAGCTCACTGGCAGCCACGTCTTGGGCAGTGTTTTTGGTCTGTGGGTTTCACAGCTTGGGCTAAGGTGTTGCTCAGCAGTTTCCAACCTTCATGAAGTGACCATCTCCTCAAAAATGTCTTCCTTGCGACTCAATCAGAACACAAGGGTTTAGGCTGTGATAGGATTCCCAACCCATATTCCTATAATTCCTTAGCAACGAAACCTGGCCGTTGTTGTGTTTAAGAGTTTTAATTGTTCCCCAGGTGACTCAGTGAGGGGGTAGCATTGTGACTTCCTCAGTTCCTGGATGCTAACTCAGGTATAGTCAGAGTTCACTAAAGGAATAAAATGGATAGAATTCATATATATTAGAAGGTTATTTATTAGATTGACTACACGGTAGAGTCTGGAGAGCCAAACAATGGCTGTTTCACCAGAGAGGCCAAACCTATGGGTAGTGGCTATGTCTATGAGACTGGAAGGAGTGGAATGCTGTGAGCCAAATGAGAAATGCCCCCAGTAGGATTGTAGAATGCTTTCCTTTTGGTGGCACTGTTGAAGAATAAGAGGTGAAGCCTTGCTGGACCAAGTACGTCATGGAGACAGGTTGGTGTTTTGTAGCCTGCTCCCTCATCTTGTTCTCTCTGCGTGTGTTTCCTGGGTGAAGAGTCAGTGTGATCCCTCTGCTTCCTGACTGCAAAGCCAGCCTCACGCTCCTGCTGCCATGTTTCCACTGTCATGGTGGACCGCATCCCCTCTGAAACAAAGGCTTTTGCCACAGTGCTCTAGCACAGGGACCGAAACCCAGCTGCCACAGCCCAGAGGATGGTTCTGACCAGCTGATACTTGTGAGGAGAGCCCGTGGGAACATCTCAAAGGAAGCCTGAGTTATAGCAAGCAGGGAAATGTATTTTCTTTTCTGTTCACATACCCATGATCTTTCCTTTTCTCTCCTTGGTTAGAGTTCATTGTCAATCTGTTGTGATCTAGACACACGTGATAGGCAGGTCTCTGCACATGCCTGTGGGGAAACGCAACTTAATTGTGGGTGGAATTATTTCATGATCTGGATAAAACTCGAAAGGGGAGACAAGTGGTAGCATTCACATCTCTCTGTACCCTCTCACTGGATGCGAAGTGGCCAGCTTTTCATTTCCTGAGTTTGACCAGGAGAAGAGGTCCTAAGGGGTCCTCAACCAGCTAAGACGGAGCTCAGCTGGGCTGGTTTTGGAACGTGGGGATTTTGCTAACATTCCCTTGAACTTAGTCAGCTCTTAAAAGATGGAGCTCCTGCAGAAGCCTGTTAAGCAATGCAGTCTCCCTCTCCTGCCTCCCTGTCAGCTGGCACGCTGGCTCAAATGTGACTAGTGTTGTGTGATTATCCCTGTGCCCAGAGCTCATGAAAGTTAATAGGGGACACAAAGCAATTGGGGAGCATTAGGATGTTCCATGGGCATCGACAGTCCTGAGGAGGGCACCTACTGTCACACCAAGTTGGCGGCCCCTTGAACCCACCAAAGAATCATGTCTCGCTATGGCTCCTGTTCTTGCCTTTTCTGCATAAATGAATGGCCAAGGTTCTTTTTCAGTTGGATTCTATAGTTGTTATCAGGAGGTAAAAATGCATCTTTCCCCCAAATGTGTCCTGTTTGGTAGATTTGATAACTCACCTCTAATTGATTTTGTTGCATACCAAATTGATTGATTAACTAATGAATTAGCAGAGCAATCCTTTTGTCTACATGCTAAGGCCAAGTGGATACCATAGTCTGAATTAGTCAGTTTCTTCTGTAATTACAAGTGATGATCTGAGAACAGTTCCTTTGCAAATACTCTACAATCTATTTTATTGCATTTACAAAATAATTTGTAAACATACCCTCAAGATATAAATTAGGCTCTATTTCTCTTGGGTCACTGTATTTGATTTTCTTTCCAAGCCTACAGTTATTGCATTTTTCTTCTTTGTGTATTTTTAGCACCTCCTTCCTTCTGAGCATCTCAGTGTTGCCTCCGGGGAATGATAGTGAGAACAGGCACTGAAATAATTAATATATCCTTTGCAGTCATTTGATCCACATGATAGCCTTTTCAGATCGCCAGAGCAGGAAGTTAGGTTCACCTTGTCGATGAAGAAACTTCGTTTTCCACAGGCAGTTGGCTTTGTGCGTGTTGTTCAGTGAGTTGTGCTGCTGTGAACTGGATGCCACAGTTTGGTGGGGACAGCGTTAGTTGTATCTGCCCCCATGCTCCTCAAACTCAGCTGTGTCTGGAAGTCAGCTGTACAGCTTCAAAATTTTCTCATCTGGGGCTGGGTGGATGGTTTCCTGGGTAAAATGCTTCTTCTACAAGCCTGAGGACCTGCTTGAGTTTGGTTCTCAGAACTCATGTGGTACCACATGCTTGCAAACCCAGCAAGGTGTGTGTGGGGTGGGGGGGGGTGGGGGTGCTAGAAACAGGCAGATCCCTGCCCAGCCACATGGCCTGTTTGGCAACAAGTTCCAGACCAGTGAGAGACTCAAAACTAAGGTGGGAAGCAATTGAGGAAGATGTTCCTAAATCAGCCTGGCATGGGTGAGTAATCCTCTCACACCCTTGCACACATCACACACACACACACACACACACACACACACACACACACAAATGCACACATACTATGCATGTACCCACATGTACACACAAACACATGCCTTGCTTGCACTCCAGGGCTGCAGGACAATTCAGCTGTATACATTGCTTTTTTGCTTGAGATACTGAAGATTTCTCAGATAATCATAGGTTCTCTGACAAGAGAAGAGAGGATCATGAGTACTCAAAGAGACAGCAGAGAATCAAGGGTACTCTGATGGGAGACAGCATAGGAACATGACCACTGTGGGACAGGGAAACAGACAAAAATGTGTTGTTGGTTGTTTTCTTACTCTTTGTCACTTTGGGGGTCCACCATGCAGCTCCCAAATAAGTCACACACAGAGGCTTATTCTTAATTATGAATGCCTGGCCTTAGCTTGGCTTGTTTCTTGCCACCTTTTCTTATCTTTAAATTAACCTGTCTGTCTTTTGCCTCTGGGATTTTACCTTTCTCTATTTTTGTATACCTTTCTCTCTTACTCCATTGCTGGATGTCTGGTCCCTGATGTCCTCCTCCTTCTCTCTCTCCTCAATCGCTCTTCTGCCAGATTTCTCCTTCTATTAATTCTTTCTGCCTGCCAGCCCCACCTGTCCTTTCTCTTGCCTTGCTATTGGCCATTCGGATCTTTATTAGACCATTAGATGTTCTAGAATAGGCACAGTAACACAGCTTCACAGAGTTAAACAAATGCAACACACCTTAAAGTAATATTCTACAACAAATATGGGTACTCTGATGAGAGATAGCACATAATTGCAGGGTGATTATGGAGGCAAAGCAGATTATAGAATACTCTAGAGTGAGGAAGCATGGGATTGTTGTTTGA
Source organism: Peromyscus melanophrys (assembly GCA_902168415.1). Classification (NCBI taxonomy): domain Eukaryota; kingdom Metazoa; phylum Chordata; class Mammalia; order Rodentia; family Cricetidae; genus Peromyscus; species Peromyscus melanophrys. The sequence goes on from CABHPR010143033.1 coordinate 49,887, forward strand.
TGTGATACCTCCAGAAACAATACCCCATGTTGATATCCCACTTGACCAACTCACACTCACAGATGCCCACTGTTTGGAGTTACTGAAGCTTTGAAAGCTATAGAGACCTTGTCCCAGCCATGCTCAGTCCATGCGTTGGTAGTGAGCTCATTGCTCCAGAGTAGATGTTCATACTACACACAGGCCAGGGTGTCACTCAGGACCATGATGGTGCATGGGAGGACCCAGTTCAAGCTTTCCAGACAGAATGGGTGAGATATGGTAGAGAATTTATGCAAAGCAGATTCCTGTGGGGAAACCTGGTTGTGGGAAGGTTCTAATGGACAGTAATTTAACTTCAGTTAGTAAGAGGAAATCATAGATATAAAATTAAATGCACAAACACACAAAGAAAAAGATGAAATTCTAAATTTGCCCTAATTATGGTTGCCTACTAAATTAGCTTCAGACCTGTTCTTTTGAAAAAACCTAACTGATAAGCCAGTGTTGGAATTACCAAATGAAGGCTTTTTTCTTAGTATACCAGAAGGCCCTGGAAATGAAGAGATTATAGACAGTGAGACTCCAGGGCCTGTCCTCATAGTCAACCCCTCTCTGTTCAAACAGCTCAGACCTTCTATATGGAGCTGGATTTCCAGGTTGACCTGAGCCATTCTGACTCTTCCACCAATATCTGGGAAAGTCTGGCTCGAAATGCTTTCTGGGGTCTGTGGGTTGAGAGAGAGATACACAACTGAGTGCCATCCTTCCTGCAATGTGGGAGTCAGGCAGGAGGCCTGGGAGTCATGGCTAATAGGTTCCATAACATGGACATTTTATCTGGGAGATCAGGCCACTTAAAAGGGCTGGGATAATCTCATGTTTCCTATAGTGGCGAAGATCACGGGTCATGTTTATAAATTGTTTTGTTTTGTTTTGTCATGTTTATGCCCATGGCGCTCGCGCTCTCTCTCTCTCTCTCTCTCTCTCTCTCTCTCTCTCTCTCTCTCTCTCTGGGTGTAGGTGTAGGTGTGTGTGGGGGGGTGTGGGTGTAGGTGTGTGTGTGTGTGCATGCATGTGTGTGTAGGGAGACCAGAGAAGAACCTTGGCTGTTATTCATCACATATCACCCATTTGTTTTGGTATGTAGATAAGTCCACTTACTGGCTAGGAACCTGCCTAGTATTGAAGGCTGGCTTGCTAATGAGGTCCTGGGCTGCCTATCTCCATTTCTCTAGTACTGGGATTCCCCCAGTTACTTTTATGTAGGTTCTGGAGATCAAGCTCAGATCTTCATGCTTGCAAGGTAAACAGTTTCCTGGCTCAATTGTCTCCCCAGACCTGCTCATATTTGCTAACGGACAAGTTCAGGTTCAGCAGGTGAGGCTCAATCACCAGGTGGTGAGCTGCTCACTCCCAAGTCCTCATGGCTTGGTGGAAGCAGCAGGGGATTTACAGACACTGTATCTCAGAGCTGACAGTCCTTCAAACCCCTCATCCCTCATTCACCCACTTCATTGTACATGCGAGGAAATGGTGCAGGGACCTGTCTAGGTTTACCACAGCCACCCTACCTAGAAGTTGCAGACTTGAAACTCTGGTCTAGTTTCCTGAATACTCTGCTGTTAGTAGCTGCAGAGGGTATTGGAGGTTACTCGACGTTAAAAAGGCCACTGGTTAAATCCAGTAGGCTATTTTTTTTTTTTTGGATAATTGTTGAATGCTTCTGAGAGAGCCAGTTATCTTGGAACCCCAATTTGCCTAGCCTGTTTCTCTTTAAATACACAGATTTTCTATGTAAAGAGAATGGTTACCTACCCTGCTTTCAGATGAACTTTTTAAAAATTACTCTTCCGTGTAGGTAATCTGATGTTTCTAATTGGTTTTAGGAGCCTACTCATTTCTTGACAATTTATATAAATCCTCCCTCCTTCCCCTCCTTACCAAGATGAGTCACCTGGCAGCTTTGGAGATTTCTCTACCTCTGTGCTCCCACTGAGGCTGTGAGTGGCTTGTCAGGACCTACCTCCCACTCCATGACAAAAGACACTTCACCTGAGGACTTGCTGCCATTTCCAGAGGCGGGGGGATAAAAATAATAGTTTTAATGCCAAAAAAAAAAAACCCTTCAATATTACCAGCAGAATTTCTTCTGGGAAACTCCTCAGACTATTGCGTCTCTCCATGTCTCTAGAGTTCTGCTTGATTAGTGGGCATGTGTTACCTGAATTATACTAAATAAAATGCAATGTTTGTGTTTTAAGTTCTATTTAGGTCCAAGTAGGTGAGGTGTCTCTCTTTATGGAGAGAAGTCTCCACTCGAAATTAAACTAGATTTTCCATCTTTGACCTTCAAAAGTACATGTGATACTCAAACCCCTCAGAGTTGTTCTTTTCAGTAACTCTAGGAAAATGGGAGGGATTTGGGACTCAGTCTACAGAAATTTCCAAGACAGTACCTTGACTTACAGGTTCTCTGTGACACAGTGAGATGGATGAATCTGGGGTAATATCAGTGAGAGTATAAGCACACTGCCCTGGCTAACTTTACTTGACACGGCGAGAGTCACCTGAGAGGAGACGCCTCAACTGAGGAATCGTCTAGATCTTACTGGTCTGTGGACCTGCCTATGAGGGGTGATATTGATTGTTAATTAATATAGAACGGCCCAGCCTACTGTGGGAAGGACCATCCCTAGGCAGGTGGATCCAAACTGTATAAGAAAGCTAGTTGGGTATACCCCAGCCCTTAAATTAGCTAGCTATTAGCATTCTCCAGTTCTTGCTGTACATTTTTGGTTGTGATGTAAGGTCTTTGGTCAAAGGTAATTCTGTGTGGATAGCAAGCAGGCCTGCCTTTCAAGTTAGCTGCCTTTGAGTTTCTACCTTATCTTTTCTTAATGATGGACTATAATCTGTGAGTGTTAGCTAAAATAAGTCCTTTCCTCCTCTAAATTGCTTTTGGTCAGGGCATTTTATCACAGTAACAAAAAGGGGGGAAAAAAGAGAGAATGCCCAGGCCATCCCATTTTAAGGGAGGACATTGGTTTAATGGTTTTTTCATTGTTTGTGCAAATATTCTCTTAGTGCTTTATGTTAATGATGGAAAAAGATTTTTAAAAAAATTAGCTGAGCTAGGTTTGGTGGTGCACATCTATAATCCTAGCACTCAGGGGGCTGAATCAGGAGGATCAGGGGTTTAAGACAAGAGTTTGCTGTGTAAAGAGTCAAACTCTCTCTGTCCCCTATTGAGTACTCCCTCTCCTTCCCTATCCTCCACCCCCACACACATATAGATGATAGGTAGGTAGGTAGATAGATAGATAGATAGATAGATAGATAGATAGATAGATAGATATAATATGATATATATATATATATATGTATATGTATATGTGTGTGTGTGTATATATATATATATATATATATATATATATATATATATATATATATGAGAGAGAGAGAGGACACTTTCTGTTGAAAGTACTTAGGAACACTTAACTGGTTGAGCATTATACTTGTTATCAGTGGTAAGAACACAGGTGACTTGGTGACTCCATCTGGCAATCAGAGTATTAACCAACCAGCAGTGACATGTATTGAGTGGCTTCCGATGCTGTACTTGGTGTGGTGTTAGGGATGTGCTGTGCATTTTGGTCCCTGAGAGACTTATGCGATCAGCCTGACCAGGCACCCTATATGCACCATCTCTTTACTGACAAGGCTTGGCTAGCTCGCTTCTCCTTTTGAACTATTATTTTTGCAAATTGTCCTTAATTATCCATGGTGCTCTGGTTCTTTAATCACATCACAAATTCAAACCATTGTATTTTAAAATTATTTAATGGTGTGTGTGTGTGTGTGTGTGTGCCTATGTGCGCTTGAGTACAGTGCTCATGGAGGCAGAAGAGGGTGTCAGAGCTGGAGCTAGAGGCAGTTACAAGCTGCCAGACATGGGTGCTAGGAGTTGAATTTGGATGCTTTGAAAAAGCAGTAAGTGCTCTGAACTGCTGAGCCATTTGTTCAGTGAAAAATTTTTGATGACCATTCCAGCCTAGTCTAGCCTCCCTTCAGTGTGCCCAGAACTGTTTATTAGCCCACAGTCAGGTAAAACATGAACATATGCCACCAAGGCCACAAGGATGCTAGGGGTCTATGCCGCAACCTGTGAGCATGACTGTGTCCAAGGGCTGTGCTGCCATGCCTATGTGAGTGGCCAGTACTGTCGCCCAAGGCCATAGTGTCATCCAGGCCAGGGCTGCTGCTGAGGACCATGTGTGGGTCTGTGTCCATACAGCAGCCAGGGTCTGTGTTGATGTCCTGGGTTCCTGTTACCACTGAGGGCCATGTGGATGACTTGGGTGTGATCAGCCACCTGAGACCAGTCTGAGGGCCATGCTACTATCAGGGCCATACTGATCTGGGTGGCATGTACTGCCACAGGGGCCATGGTGACATCGGGCTGGAGCTGCTGCCTAATGGCCATATCTGAGTCTGTGGTCCTGTTGCAGCTGGGGTCTGTGGTGATGTTTATGGCCTGTGCTACCACAGGGGTTCATAGAACCATGTGTGTTGAAATCCAAGGGCTGTGCTGAGCTGGCCCCACCCTTTGCTGGCCCTGAGACAACTGATCTTGTACCTTAGGGGAGAGCTGCCCCCCCCTCCACCCCCACCCCCCGCACTCTGGAACCATGGCCCCACCCCTCACCATGGGTGTGCACCTCACCTGGGCAGCATGCTAGAGCTTACCCAGTTATCAGGGACACAGGTAAGCTGGCCCTGAAGGTGAGACAGCAGCAGAGCTGACCTCCCCCTCCCCTCATATGCCATGTGGTAGCATGGGGGAGGAAAAGATGCTCTCCCTTCCTCACCCCTTGTGACCTGGGGTAGGCGAGAGAGCTGGCCCCAGGTCTTGAGAGTGAGAAAACTAGCCCTGCACACGGGAGAGCAGGCCCTGCACCTTGCCTGGGCAGCACCCTAGTGCTAACCCTGCTGTCGGGGGCGCAGGTGAGCCAGCCCCAAGGGTTTAAGAGCAGGAGAGATGACCCTGCCCCTTGTAAGCCCCCTACAGCAGTCGGGAGAGAGGGCCCTACACCTTGCCTGGGCAAAACAAAACAGTAGTGTTGGCCCTGGAGGTGTGAGTGTGGGTGAGCCAGATCTGAGGACCTGAGAGCAAGAGAACTGGTCCCACTCCTTGCTGCAGGCTGCATTGGGGGTGAGCTAGCAGAGGCAGTGATGGAGAGCCCTCCTGGATGATGAGGGAGAGCTCACAGGCTGACCAACCCAGCTATCATCCAGGCCCAGAACCAGGGCTATGAGTTTGTCCACCCCAACACACACCTCATCTGTGAACTGCTAGAGCATGTGAAGGGGCCGGATCTGCAGATCCAAAGCTGCAGGATCTCCACGACACAGGACAACAACAGGATATCCTAGAGGAGCCTCAGTGAGGACCCAGTATCGATAGCATAACGGAAGCCAGAGGCCTCTAACCAGACCAATGACTCATTGCAATGAACACTTGAAAGTAAAGATAAATGGACTAACGGGTAAACTGTGTAACTCACCAGGCCACACTACAGCTTCCACAACAAGATTCTCTCTCTCTCTCTCTCTCTCTCTCTCTCTCTCTCTCTCTTCCTCTCTTCCTCTCTTTCTCTCTTTCTGTTGTTGTTTTTGTTTGTCTGGTTGGTTTGTTTCTTGGTTTTTCTTTTAAATATTTTTTTTTTGCGTTGGGGGAGGTTGCATGGGCAGAGGGCAGATACAAGGGGACAGGGAGATAAGTGAAATCAGGATGCAAGATGTGAAATCCACAAAGAATCAATAAAAGTTAAAAGAACAGAAAAACCTTTGAACATAATGCCTATTTCATAATAAAGGCTGACTCTAGTGTAACTTATTAAGTAGCTATATCTAAAACACAGGGGCGATACAATGTCAGTGTCATGATCTAGCCTGTGACTGGGTGCTATCCTTCACTACTGCTGCCCAGCATGGCAAATGAGGGTCAAACCGTATGTCACTGACTCAGGAAAAGATTGACATTCAAAGTGTGGCTCCTATTAAACTCATATTGCTTTTCCTTTCTTGTAAAGTTAAAAAAAAAAAAAAAAGATCGCTTGTTAAGTATAACCATCATAAGTTAAGGCCTGCCTGCGAAGTTATTATCTCCGCTAACTCCCATGCATACTTAGAGGGTTCTTTGAGGAGAGGCAATTGCCTCCCAGTCAGTTCAGTTTAACAAACTCAGAAGATACATAAATATGTCTCTGCCAGCCATTGATCACATAAAAAGGATCCGGTATTGACCATAATTTCCGAAGCCAACTTTGATCATCTGACAATCTGAATTGATGGGGGTCATAAGATAGAATCTTACTTAATTAAAAAACTTTAATTGACAAATTGAACTTTTTTACCCTCATGGTATACAGCATGATGCTTTGATATATGTACACATTATGGAATGGCGAATGCGACTTAATTAGCATACGCATTACCTCACACATTTGTCTTTGTTTTTCCTGTGGTAAGAACACTGAGAAAATGGACATCTTAGCAATTTCCAAGTTAAGAATACATTGTTAATAGGCATAATCACCATGTTCCACGTGGACTCTGTTAGTACTCCTCCTGTCTCACTGAAACTTGGTTATTTGACCATCACATTCTCCATTCTCTCACCTCACCTGCAGCCCAAGCAACCACAATTTTGCTCTAGGACTCTATTAGTTCATTTTTTTTCAGGTCTTAAAAGTCAGTGAGTTATGTGGAATTTGTCTTCCAGACTGCTTTATTTCACACATTATCTATCATGCCTTTTGGGCTTGCCCATTTGCAACAAAATAGAAGATTTTACATTGCTTACATCGATTTTAAATTAAAATTCTCCTAAGAATTCTTTGTGTGGGTGTGTATGGATGTGTATGCACGTGTGTGGATGCACATGTGTGGATGCCAGAGAACAGCCTGAGGTGAGGTGCCATCTTCTTGTTGTGTTTCAGACAGGATCTCTCACTGACCTGGTAACTTAACAAGGCTGGCCAGCAAGCCCTGGAGATCTGCCTGTCTCCTTCCTTGGAGCTAGGATTACAAGCAAACATTTCTATTCCTAGATCTTTTACCTGGATGCTGGAGGTCAAACACAGGTTCTCATGTGTGGAGAGAAGCACTTGACTGGCTGAGTTATCTCCCTCGTCCATGCTCCGGCTTGCAAGCTGTATGGTTATATCAGTGTGTGTGAAAGTCAGTGGTTGGGCAGCCATACCATGTACCATGTGAGGTCAATAACTAACTTATCAGTTCATTTGGAGATGTCCACTGCTCAGCCTAGGTGCTCAACTTCCCCTTTGGAAGCTCTTTGGCTCCCCTGCTGTGAATTATATAAGAAAACTGGGTTGGTACTCGAACACAACCATGAGTGGTAGGTAGCAAACTGACCTCTGTGAGTTTGAGGCCAGCCTGGTGTACAGAGCAAGATCCAGGACAAGTCACCAAAACTATACAGAGAAACCCTATCTCAAAAAACACAAAAAGAAAGAAAGAAAGAAAGAAAGAAAGAAAGAA